>OY796885.1:8592646-8806688 GCA_963680785.1 Diplosoma virens | reverse complement strand
AGAAGAGAGTACAGGCAGGATGGAACGGATGGAGAAAAGTATTAGGAGTAATCTGTGACAAGAGGTTACCAGCTAGAGTAAAAGGAAAAGTGTACAGTTCAGTGGTAAGACCAGCAATGGTGTATGGACTTGAGACAGTAGCAGTCACAAAGAAACAAGTGGAAGAGATGGAAGTCGCAGAGATGAAAATGCTGAGGTTTGCTATGGGAGTGACGAGAAAAGACAAGATTAGAAGGAGCACATCAGGAGTACTGTTAAGGTAGAACGGTTAGGGATGAAGATGAGGGGGGGCAGGCTGAGGTGGTATGGACATGTCATGAGGAGAGGCCAAGAGTATGTAGAAAGAAAGATGATGGAAATGGAGTTACCAGGAAAGAGGAAAAGAGGGAGACCAAAGAGAAGATTTTTAGATGTGGTAAAAGAAGACATGAAGGAAGTTGGTGCGAAGATCGACATTGAAGACAGAAAGATGTGGGGAATGATGATACGCTGTATCCACCCCTGACTAACGGGAAAGGCCGAAAGGAGAAGAAGAAGAAGAAGAAGATATTACATTAACGGTGTTATCTGCCCGTAACTTTAAAATTGAATTGACACAACAGCAATTTGAGCGTATACAAAATAAAATAGATTAAGAAATTTGAAAAAAACAATAAAACACCAATTTTAAACATTTACTGCACTGTAATATTGTTAAAGTAAAATAAAGAAGCAAAAAGTGTTAAAGAAATACAATAAAATAGATTGTTTGTCGATATTCAGAGATTGATTAAATTTTTGAATGTATAACAATTATTTTATTAAATGTTTCTCCAATGATTTGAAAAATCTAAAGTTGAACATCTATTGAAGTCGACTTTAATGCTTGGATTGTTAATTTAGCCTTTTGCCACATAAATTCCTTATTTCAGCGGTGAATCAATGTTGCGGATGTTGAGACTGGTGATCAGATTTCTGTTGCTTTGTCCAATATACGAAGTTCCACTATGATATTTTAATTAATAACCGAGAGCCTAAACGTTAGCTAAAGGTCTACAACAACGGTAGACTTTTACAGTTCTGTCCAACCCCCTACTAAAACTGGACAGATCGCTCACGTTTCGTCACCATCTATTGGCATTGCGCAACAAACTATCCTTAAGCGTCACACTGCTGAGGCGACTCGTGGGCTCAGGATGGGGTGCTGGTGCTAAAACACTACGTATAGCCACTTTATCTCTAGTCTACTCAACAGCTGAGTACTGTGCGCAGTCTGGTGTCGCAGTGCTCACACTCGTCTCATCGGCAGTATCTTGGACAACGCCTTGCGCATAGTCACTGGATGCTTGCGTTCCACTCCAACGGGCCACCTACCTGTACTCTCAGGCATCCATCCAGCTGAGCTTCGCCGACTGGGAGCGACACTTTCCTTGGCTTACCGTGGATCTCTGGACCCCATATCTTGTTTGGTCTTTTATGTGGGTCCTCAGATACTCGCCAAGTGAGACTAAGATCCAGACGCCCGTTTGTGCCACCTGCGCGAAATCTTTTGGACAACTTTGCCAGACTTGGCATCCGCGCTACTGAATGGACAAAACACAAATGGAAAACGGAGTATTGTGAAAATGCTTCCAGGCTCCGTGCTTTTGTGCCTGAGACCGGTGCCAGGCCTGTTGGGATGAGCTTAACCCGAGCAGCTTGGGTTAAGCTCAACTGCCTGCGGATTGGTGTTGGGCGATTCCATTTGTCCATACACAAATGGGGTCTCGCTCCTTCACCGAATTGCGAGTGTGACGCCTCTGAGCAAACCGCAATCCATGTTCTATTAATAACAGCACCCCTATACATCGGACACCACATGGAGCACGAGGTCTGACGGTTTTGGATGATGAAGCTCAATGCTGGCTTAACAACACCACTGCCAGCAGTGCAGTGCAGCAGTATGGAGTAGTAAAAGATAAACCCTCGGCCCCAGTCCTGTTTGGGTCTAACCTGGAGTGGATACCCTTCAAACGACGACGACGAATTAATAGATGACGTTTAACTGCTGCAGATGAGGTTGTTTGCCTTTATACGAGAATAATTTCTTCAACTTACAGGTTGTTTGTATTAAACAAAGTTGCCTATTGTGTTGAATTTTCAAATTCTTTAACAACTTTATTTTCTACACGCCCAAATTGTTGTTGTATCAATTTAGTTTTGAAGTTACGCGCAGAAAACTTAGTTTTATTTTGTAGTATATTTGGCAATATTTTATTCTGTTTCGTCATAAATTATCTAAAGTTAAATAGTTATATTTGCAATTAACTGATTAGTCTTCCTAAACCTGTTTTGTCTCTTTGATCATATGCTGAAAAATTTTTTAAAAAATTGCTCCGATTACGTTCTCTATGTCAAACATTGCAAAACAACGTTGCCAACAATAATTGCAATAATATGGCTACGGCCATGTTTTTTAAATAAAAAGTTGCAAAAACTTGCATCATGATCTTTTTGTAACTTCCCTGATTTACTTTCAGCTCCATGCAATCTACTTATTTATCTACTTACACTCTACTTACAATCTACTTACCAACGCTCTCTTCATGAATTCACTAATAATCAGAATATTATAAGTAAGAATTTTACAACACAACTCGTACAAATATAATTATCAATTATAAATCAAATAAAAATCTCAAATACTTTAAAAGTCATTTTCCTTTTAATCAATAATTCTTCATAGGTGTCTGACTAGCTGCTTTGGTAAAACAAATTGTTATCTCAACAGCAGCGTTTGTTTTCATGTTGCACCAGTGCATTGAGACTGAACGACTTACGAATATAATTAATATGATTAATTATTAAAAAAAAGGAAGTATAAAAACGTTTTTAATAACCAATTCAACTTTTTTTAAAAATCTTTTCGGTCAACCACATGCAGCAATACAAATTTAACAACTTAAACTAACAATAAGTTTTGGTTTAAATTATGATAACGTGTTGAAGTGATTTGGATGAGCATCATGAGTTTGATATAAAATGGACTAAAATTTTTCTTCTCGTAAATTTTTTTTTAGCGCTATTCCAAGACTATTTACAAATCAATAGAAAATTGATTAGCGTCTATCTAACTATAAGGTGCACAAAGTTTATGAGGCTGAGTTAAGTTTTATTGATTAAGAGAAAGAATATTTTGCATTCGCGAGATTTTTGAGTCGCTAATTGTCACGAAATTCTTTGCTCAATTTCAAGAGCATTGCTTGTCGAAACACATTGGCACCAAAGATCTTTACTTGCTCACGTTGCGACAATTTGGAAATTTTATTGTGAACTTATTTTCATTAATTTGTTAATTGTTATTGCGTCAAGTCTTTCTTTTCGTACGACCCTGTTAGTTTACAGTCGCTACTTTATTCTGTATTAAGGGGAGCACGATTGTAGCTTAGAAGCGCGATTCTGAGATTTGTCGTAAAATGACTTTACGCGTAACGTCTTTTATGTAAAAGTATTTCGTCAACATATTAACACCTTTTTATACTGATACAAAATGTAGATTAACTACTTCAAGTTTTATGTACCGTATTATTTAGACATGTTAATTGTTTTACTGGATACTTTTACTATATATTATTTTTGTTTAACAATTATTAATCTAAAAGAAAAGGAATTTCTTAAACACAAAGTTATAAAGACTTAAGAAAAGGCACCAGTGATTAAGCAAGGTATAATAGGCATTGATGAAAAAGCCTTTTGTAGAATGAATCCAATTTATTGCATTCTTTCCAGTTTAACAATAGAAGAGTAACTAAATTTATCAATTAAGACTAGTTACAAGTCGAATATGTCATTCCCATATCTTTTTGGAGTTTTTCAGGACCTAGCGGAACGTCTAAGACCGGTCGGTTAATTGGGGAAGTAACAGGTTTAGGAACAGTAAGCAAGGAAATACAAAGATTATTAGGGAGACTTCAATATTGTTGGTACAAGGGTTGGATAGTTTTTCATTCTCAGGTTCAGGCCCGACAGTTGTGATTTGCCTGACGTTAGAAGTAGTTTTGCTACCATCTACCGGTTTCGAAGCAAGGTCCGTGGTTGAAACTTTCGATTCGCGCCCTATTGCAAAACAAACAAGAGAAAAGGTTTTATTTGTCTCTAAAATTTCAACTTTTTGCACCAGAGGGTCACTTTTACTTCTAACAAAACGTTAATACAGGTTCTTGTTGAATCAAAAAACTAAAAAATAGTTTACCTGGCATGCTTTTTCAATTAAATTGTAAAAAACGTTCATGGGAAGTGACGTTAATGGCAGTGCATAAGAGAGAACACATGGCATGTAAGGCTTTCGGTAAGACTGCCTTCAAGTAATTTTCGGATTCTAAATATGTCCGCAGATACAGTTTGAAGGCTCTCCGTATAGTTTAATTGATTTTCTTACATTCGGCGTTCTCCGTAAGATAATAGTGGGTTGTCCACTGCTGACAATTCCACGTTCTGTAAGATAACATTTTAAGCTCCTGTGACATAAAAGAAGCACCTCAATTGCTAAGGCGTGACCCAAAAATTGATTGAACGACATTTGATTGAACGACACTTGATTGAAAACATTTGATTAAAACGACAGTTTATCGAAATAACATTTGATTGAAACAGCACTTGTTCGAAACATTTGATAGAAACGATATTTGATCGAAACGGCACTTTCGAAATTTTTGTTTTGTTGTTTTTATAAATAGTTGCAACTGGAAAATTTAAATTTCTATCAGGACAGCTAAGAAAGCGATAACACGGATAAAAATTTACATTTTGCTCAAGAAGCAGTTTAACCAAAAAGATAAGAGCAAAAGCAAAAAAGGCAAAGCTTGATTAAAAACTGCTTAATGTGCTATACAGAACTATGGTTTATCTTATAATGCTTTGAAAACATTCAAATTTTTATAACTACAATCAGTGGCATACTGTGAATGTTTGAATGGGAAGTGAAAAAAAATCATAATTATATATGCTTAGTAGAAAAATTTTTTCAAATGGTAGCTTAAAAAAAGGATCTTTACTTTGAATTTGGGCTGGTTTTGTCAATTTTTTGTCCCAGAAACATAGTGATCTCTGAAAAAAGTCTTTTCTTTGAGTTTGAATTTGATTTTTCCCAGGAGTCTCCAAGGGTGGAGCCTTGGCACAATGCCCCACTAAATACGTTACTCGTCGTCGTCGTCGTCGTTTGAAGGGTATCCACTCCAGGTCAGACACAAACAGAACTGGAGCTGAGAGTTTATTTTTTTACTACCCCAAACTGCTGCACTGCCTAAATCAAATGCTGGCAGTGGTGTTGTTAAGCCAGCATCGAGTTTCGTCATCCAAAACCGTCAGACCTCGTGCTCCATGTGGTGCCCGATGTATAGGGCACGCTGTTAGAACATGGTCTGCAGTTTGCTCAAACGCGCCACACTCGCAATTTGGTGAAGGAGCGAGACCCCATTTGTGCATGGACGAATGGAATCGCCCAACACCAGTCCGCAGGCGGTTGAGCTTAACCCAAGCTGCTCGGGGTAAGTCCATCCCAACTGGCCTGGCACCAGTCCCGGGCACAAAATCACGGAGCCTGGAAGCACCTTCACAGTACTCGGTTTTCCATTTGTGATTTGTCCATTCAGTAGCGCGGATGCCAATTCTGGCAAGATTGTCTAAAAGATTTCGCGCAGGTGGCACAAACGGGCGTCTGGATCTTAGTCTCACTTGGCAAGCATGTGAGGATCCACTTAAAAGATCATGCAAGATATGATCGGCGTTAAAGATCCATGGTGAGCCAAGGAGAATGTCGCTCCCAGTCGGCGAAGCTCAGCTGGATGGATGCCTGAGTGTACAAGTAGGTGGTCCGTTGGAGTGGGACGCAGGCATCGAGTGAATATGCACAAGGCGTTGTCCAACAAACTTTCGATGAGACGAGTGTGAGCACTGCGCCACCAGACTGGTGCACAGTACTCAACTGTTTAGTAGAATAGAGATAAAGTGGCTATGCGTAGTGTTTTAGCACCAGCACCCCATCCCGAGCCCACGAGTCGCCTCAGCAGTGTGACGCTTAAGGATAGTTTGTTGCGCAATGCCAATAGATGGTGACGAAACTTGAGCGATTTGCCCAGTTTTACTCCAAGATAAGTAGGGGTTGGACAGAACGGTAAAAGTCTACCGTTGTTGTAGACCTTTAGCTCACGTTTGGCCTCTCGATTATTTCAGTGAAAGGCTGCCGTTACCGTCTTAGTGTAACTGAATTTCCAACGCCAAGTCTGGAGATATGCTGAAAGTGTAGACATGTCTTGGCTTAAAATCCCCTCCAAGTCCTTCCTGTTTCTAAAAGAGTGCAACAATGCTAGATCATCAGCATAAGCAAACTTTCTGGAAATCATGGAAGAAAGATCGTATGTATAGATGTTAAATAGGAGGGGAATCAAGACCGATCCTTGAGGAACGCTGTTTTAAGACGGTGTAGCCTGCTTTGCTTGCTGTCACCGGTGGTAAGGGTAAAACTTCAATTTCGGACAAGCTCCATAATCATTTTGACCATGTGCTTATCCGGAAAAAGTCTCAGCAGCTTGCAGGTAAGGCTACGGTGCCAGATAGTGTCATAAGCAGCTGTCAGATCAATAAATACGGCACCGGCCTTATTTTTAGCCTCAAATGAATCCTTGATGTTCTGGATTAGCAGAACAACTTGTTCTACGGTTGACTTCCCGCGTCAAAACCCAGCCTGCTCTTTAAGGAGCAGTGGATAGATTAATGGTTCAACGCGGGCGTAGATAAGCCTCTCGAGGATCTTGTAGGGGACACAGAGCAGAGATATTGATCAATAACTCTTTGGGTTCCCCATGGGCTTCGTTGGTTTTGGGATTGCAACTACAAGTGCTCTTCTCCAGATCTTGGAAATTTTGAGTCGGCGAAAACAGAAAGAAACCAAGTCACGTAACCAGGACTTCAAAGCAGCTACAGCATGGAGTATAAGCTCTGGCAGATGGAATCAGAACCCGGAGCTTTACCTGGTTTTAAGTGTTGAAGGGCAGCAGTAAATTCTCTTTGTGAAAATTTGTCAGAGATATTTACTGCGTCTGGTGTTGTGGCCCTCCAAAGTTGAGACACTTCTTGAGAGATAAGTCAAGAAGACTTGCGGTCAACAGCCTCGTATTTCCCATTTCTAACCAACTGAGATGCAATAACATAGGCTGAAACGGGACAGTGACGAGGAGAGTGTCGTGACCTGTCAGTAAATTTGTTCAAAATACTACACGCTTTTCGATTAGAGTGTGAGAAGTCAATGTTCCGAACGCCTCGGACCATTGGACCATAATGGCATTGGTTGGCAGTTTTAGAAAGCAGCTTTAAATTTTTTGTTCTATCTTTAAATAAACTAAAAGACCAAAAAAACTTACGATATCTTGGCATTTCCAAAAGTAGGTTAGGATAATCAATCGATAGTTACTATACGTTTGACCTGCTTAACTTAAGGCTTAACGTTGATCATTCAATTTATGGTAAAATAAATTAAAAAATCCTGTAAAATAGAGCAAAATTTTCTAAACTCTCACTTTGGATTAACTCTTGTCTCAGTTTCAATTTCAATCAAATAACTGTACAATCCAGGTCGCGTTAGATATCGACTTATTTTACTACAATAACATCAAGTTCAAAATTTATTCTGCATTTGGCCAAACCGTTTCTAACATAATATTTGCAATATCATGTTAGAAACGGTTTGGCCAAATTTTGTAATATAAATATAGAAGTTTCTTTAAGATCATCTTTGTGGACCAGTGTCGACCATTGTTTGACCATTGTTTACAAAACAATCGATCTGCGGTTACCCTGAATATAACGCCTTTGACATTTTCTGCGAGTCAGGAAGATAAATAAAAATAAACGAATAATAAAAAAAATGATCCACTAATATCAGTTGATTTTACTTGCGATCTATTTGCATAAGATACACAATTAAATATTGTTTAGTGCCACTACGCTAAACAAACTGCAAACTAAGCTGAATAGAAAAGTAACAGCAATTTATAAATAAGTTACTGCAAATACACTTAATTTACACTTGCAAAAACAAACAGAGTCTACATCAATCGTATCAACGAAATTAAATTCACCCGCATTAGACATTAAAATAAATCGTGCAGCTGGAAATTTGATTAAAGAAAATACCTGGGCATTATTAAGACATAAAAATGAGTTTTCAAAACCATACAAATTTAATTGTATTAAATTTTGCAAGATTAACCGAAATTTTAGTTAAACTTAATTTGCATTTAGATCCGTTGTTTTTATTAAATATTCATTTACCTCTCCGGTCTTCTTGTTTGGGTTAATACTTATCCGTCCAATTTGTCAAATTATCAGTTCAAGTTAGAGTCGGCAGCATGACCAAGTGGTAAGATTGCCATATTGACGGCAAACAGCATCAATACGATTGCAGTTCAAAGCCTAAATTCGTCATTCCATTGCTTTTTTGGAAAATGCGGTTTATCGCACTTTCCTCAGCAATTGGCGGTCTTGGAAAGCAGCTTTAAATTCTAGTCATACTTCTAAATAAAAACTAAAAAACAAATAAATAAATTTTAATCTGACAAGAATATCTTGGCGTCTCTGAAAGCAGGTAAGGGTAATCGATGGACCGTTGACTTAAATATGCATTAATACTTTAAATATGCCTCGATGCATTTCTGCGAGACAAAAAAATAAATAGAAATGAAAGTAATAGGAAAATATTAAAACTACAAAATATATCTCTTAAAATTGTAAACAAAAGTGATTAAGCCATCCCACATCTATATTAAATATAATATACTTTTCCGTAAAGCTTTAAATTTATTTAAAGCTTTTAAATTTTTTCATAGTCATTTTTATATTTGTGTACCTGCAAATTTTGAACAGTTTTTTTATTTATAAAAATCTTCCGTAATCGTATTAGGCTTACTTGACATCAACTACAAATCGAAAGTCTTTTTGATTACTTTTGCAGATCACAATGCTTACACAAATATACTTATCCCATTAGATAAAATTTTATTCGTAATGAATTGAAAAAGTTTATGCAGTAGATCTAGCAAAAAAAAAAAAACTTTAGTAAAATCGACATAAACAGTAGTTTTTCTAGAAACCTTAAACTTGATGGATTGGCTATTTTTTTCGTTATTGTCCTTACGTTGTTTTTGTGTTTATTCATGTCAATGAATTAGATATTCATGTATTTTCCTATTACTTGTTTTTTCTTGGTTTTAGACCTTTTGCCTTTTTTATGTTATTAATAACTTTATAATGTGGCTGTAAACTGTGAATTCACATAGTCACATAGTCTCCCTATAGTTAGCTTCAATAATTTTGTTATTGGTTTTAATATTACTTATTAGAAGCAAGGATTTGGGCTATTATCCAAAAAAAAAGCACAAATTACAATAAAGTGAGTGCAAAAGTAATTTATTGCACTACAAGGCCCTGTTTGTTTCATCGTGACAATGTGACTTTGTAATTGTAATTAAGTTGCACCTGACGAGCTCCATAAGAGCGAAACAGGGCCTTGTAGTGCAATAAATTACTTTTGCACTCACTTTATTGTAATTTGTGCTTTTTTTTTAATATTACCCTCAATAATTTTTGTAAACCTATCTGCGCCCATTTTTTTAAATTTTTGCGAGAAAAGATAAATTGAAACTGAAACCACAAGCATTATTTTGTGAATCAAAAAAATAATTGGATGATGATGATCCATGATTTTTGTGTTCTCACAAATTCATAATGACAGCAATAACCTATTCAAATGATGCCTTTTCGTTTTATGAAGAAAACTTCTTTAGTTAAGAAAATAAACGTTTAATTTTTTCGATATCGAACATTGAAGTTGAAATTTAATCAATTTAAAAATTGTTTCTTCACTTTCAATTTAGTTTCGTAGGCTCTCAGCTAACGCAATTAAATTGAAATTATTACCAATCTTTTGTAGTTTGTGCATGGCATCAGTTTATTGTATTTATGTAAATTTGCAGACTTGATGTTGGTTGTTTCGCAATCGGCCCTTTCTTAAACTCTAATTTGGCAATTCGTTAGTGTTTGCAAAATAGTCAAGTTTTTTTTATTCGGTCCTAGACCGTTGAAATTTAATTAGGAATCATGCTATTTTTTGTTGAATCCTCTTTGTGTTCGCTGTATATTTCTTGTAGCGATATCAAACTAAAGAGTAAACATTGTTTGCACGATTTCGAAATGCAATGACGTCACATTTTTCATTCTTTTTTCCGTCATTGTTAATTGCCACAACCACGTGCTATATCACTGATACTTAAAATGCCTTATTGTCAATTGCTACGTGCTTAATTGTGACCTCTGCTATATAACCACTTGCTTCTATAGCTTTAGAGTAGAGGTAGAAGTGCTTTCATATCAAGTTCTTCACAAATGCCGTCTTACGTTATTTTTTAGAGGGCATTCAAGTTGTCTAAATCGCCTTGTAAAGTCGTATACAGTCGTTATTATAGATTCAAAATTGTTTGTATTGGAGAAAATTTTCATCAAAAATCTTAGCTCTGTGAACCTGTAATTTGATTGACAGCATTTGAAAAAAGGTTATATATTTTTTCAAATTGTGATTTGGTAAATTATTGTTGGGAGGTAGCATTGGAGAGAATCATCCAAAAACCACTTCAGAAGATTTCTTTGATGCAGAAGACAGAATTTCTGAGCTAGAGAACGATACGTTGGCACCGAAGCCAACATTATTTTTGATGTCAGATCATCAACAACAACATAATTTTTGATTAAGATAAACAAGTTGGTTTATGTTGGCACTGAAGCCAATAGACGTTACATGTAGTGGCACCACGGCAACATCACTTTCTAGTTACTTCGATATTATGTTAGAAAAATGTTGGTGATTCGCATTCTGGTCATGTGTTTATCATGCTGAACCACGATTGCAGATTTACTTTTTTGTTGCAACACACTGTTGATTCACACCTAGTTAACTGAGTTGCAAACTTTAGTAACTCAAAGAACTCGGTCATTTTTGCGGAACTCGAACACAATAAAAAAACATTACCCAAACTCGAACTCGATAAAAAAGATAAGCCAAACATTCGAACTCGATAAAAAGTAAAACTTTTGGGTTTTTAGATTGGAACTTTTCCAACTCGATAAATTAAAAAGGGTGAACTTGAACTCGGTTAAAAATACATCAAATTTGCAGCCTAGCTTGTCGTAATTTAACATTAAGCATAAAAGTATAGCTTTTAATTAACTAAAGAAAACGCCGCTATAAATCTATAAAAGAAACACAATAGTTATAAATAAGGTTACAAAATAACGTTATGAATGTGGTCACTATTCTTTAAGAAATCCCAAGCAACTAAAGATGCTTAAAAAGAGCGAGACCAACAAAGCAATCATAATTAACAATTACAAAGTGGCACGATTAACAAGCTAACGGCAGAGAACACAAATACACGATTAACAAAGTAACAACAGAGAAACAAATAGGTTCGAAACTTTTAGTACATATTATGACATTCTCCTTTTCCTAAAAAGAGAGGGGGTCTCCATAACGCATAGGTGGTACGCCCTTATTGCGCCTCTCTGACCTTCTGAGGGGAGTATCTAATTCGTTCGGACGAACGAACTGCATTTCGTCAGCAGCATGGTTTTCAATTTCTTCCTTATTGTCTGCAGCTTCGTTGGACAACACTCTGTTATTAACTGAGTTACCAAATGTTGATGAGACTTCAGCTTGAGTGGGTGACCTGTCAGCGTTGACTTCATTAAAGCGTGTTTTGTCGACGGTGTTTCTTGGCGCAGGAGCTGAATCTTCTAGAGACACAGTCACTTCTCTGCCATTGGGATATCGAACCTTAGCATATGCTGGGGTGGCGTGGGTCAACTCGGCTAGTTGTACAAGGTCGTCACGTTTGCTCACGCGAGTAAATTGCGTACCAAGACCGGACCGGGATGCATCACCCGGTGGGTAAGGAAGGTCCGCACAAGGTTTTTCTTTGAAATCGAAAAAATAGTTCGTGTGGGGTTGCGTTGGTCACAGTGCAAAGAAGGGAACGCAAGGAATGTAGGACTTCTGGAATGACCGACTCCCATCGATTAATCGGCAGATGACGTGCTTTTAAGGCGAGTTTAACCGTTCGCCAGATGCTCCCGATGCTCCTTTCCACTTGCGAGTTATCTTCTGGGTGATAGATGGAGCTATGGCTTGTAGCAACCCCTTTTAAATTTAAAAAGTTTTTAATCGCTGTTGCTTTAAAAGTGGTGGCGTTATCCGAATGTATGAAGCCCGGCACCCCACACAACGTAAATAATTCATCTTCGGCTCTCCCTGGGAACGATGCTAAATAATTCTCAAAGGTTTGGATCCAATGCTTCCATTTTTTCCCGCTGACGGGGAGTTGGGATCCAAACTAAGACGCTGGGGTCTCATCAACTTATCCATAGCTAGAGTTACTTCTTTAGTTAATTAAATTGTCGTAATTTAAGATTAAGCATAAAAGTATAGCTTTTAATTAACTAAAGAAAACGCCGCTATAAATCTATAAAAGAAACACAATAGTTATAAATAAGGTTACAAAATAACGTTATGAATGTGGTCACTATTCTTTAAGAAATCCCAAGCAACTAAAGATGCTTAAAAAGAGCGAGACCAACAAAGCAATCATAATTAACAATTACAAAGTGGCACGATTAACAAGCTAACGGCAGAGAACACAAATACACGATTAACAAAGTAACAACAGAGAAACAAATAGGTTCGAAACTTTTAGTACATATTATGACACAGCTTAATAGTGATTGCAAGCAGCAAAAAAACAATATTTTTTTATGTCAGTATTTCTATAAACGTCGGCTATTTTACGTACTTTAAATTAAATTGTTTGGCGCAGTGAAGCTTTTATAAACAAAATTAGTACCAACAACTTTGTATTTTCTGATTCACAAGTTCCTATGATAATAATCTGTGTCACAAACTTTGTTCGGGAATCCCAAAGGACCAGTTGAGCTAGGTAACCCGAATACCTGCGCTGAAACAAAGCTGTGTCTAAATTTTATTTTATTCCGGCTCAAGAAGTAGTCTTGCTATGAGCCTGACGGTTTATACAGTTGGTTTAATGAAAGCTCGGATTGATTTCGTTGAAGACTCTTTTTCACAACAAAAAGAGACCACTGTCTCCAATAACAACGAATTTATTACAAAAATCACGTCCGACCAAACTTCTATTCCACGCTTTGCCAAACTGCAAAGCGAAATCAACACTATAACTTGATTCGATCAACACAAATAATTCTACCTCTGTAGAACAAAACTGCCAACCACTGGCACAAAGTAAATTCAACAATTGTCCACCGACACAAAATCTAACGGTCCACCTCCTGTGGCCAAACAAAATTACCTTCGCTCGAGCCGCCACTCGAGTCGCTTCAAATTATCTCACAACGATAATTCGCTACGCATCGGCTTTATATAGAAACCAAAATCACGTGACGTAAACTTTCTCGTAAATTCGAGATTGAGCCAGGACTCCCTGGAGAGATCGTTACCGAATGTTCTACTACGTTCTAGATAGCAAAGCTTGAACAAAACATATTACGTCATACTGTCGAGCGAAAGAGAAAAAAAATACATGTATCGAGCAATAGAACAAATTGGAAGTATATCGCAAACAGCGCTTAAAGAGCCGCATTTATTCTCTTATGACTACGAATTGCTTTTAACGGGGATAAACTACATCGTTATGATTAAAATTATGAATGAAGTGTGACAATCTGAAATCTTGACTGAAAGTAGGTGTCGTACGTAACAACCATTATCTAAGTTTTTTTATAGCAACGACTTACATTTTTCTAATTAAAGAAAACATTTTTTCGTTAGCTTATAGATCTGTCTGAAGCATAAAAGATAGCAATGAACAGTTGTAGCATAATTTGGTTACAATATGATCTATTTGAATAGTTTTCTTTTTTTTAATTTCTTAATCTAAAATCAAAATCAACCAGAGCTATTGAATTAAATTTTTATTTTATTTCTCTATTTTTCAATATCAGGCACTTTTTACAAGCATTTACACACAATTAATGTTTCTAATAGAAACAGAGAAAATATTTCGAATATATCTCTACTTTATAAATGAATCAGTTTATGTACGATATAATAAGAAAAACTCGTTTAACAACTAATTGTTTTTTAACCCAACCTTTTTTACAGCAGATACTTAACAAATAACGTCTTTTTTTATCGCAGGAGAGTCGTAATTGTAATATATTGAAAATAAAGTAATAAAATTGTTTTAAACTTATATTTTTTTAGCCCTGATAACTAAATATAGAAATTGCAAGGGAGTAAATTTTAAGAAGCATTACAATTGGTTAAGAAATAAAAAACTATTAAGATATGACTTTATCTTAGTTTTATCATTTTGCATTGTTAGACTATTCATATTTAAAGCTAAGAAATCGAAAAATGTTTCAAAAAAACAAACTCTCACCCGAAACTAAAACTGTCTATGGTCAATGTAGTTTGGTGAAAAATAATTAATTATATGGGTTTTTAAGAGAATAGAAAAACAATAAGCCAAGCTTGTTTTAAACCGAAGTTAAATTTTAAGATTTTTTTAAATCATTAGTTAATTTTATCTGAAAATTTGTTAAAAACTTCAATAATTTTTTTAACAAAAACTTTGCTGTACAAAAACTGAACTTTCAAAGGAACGTAAGCTATGTAAATTACAGTTTTTATTCATCAACTTTAAGGGGATTTGTGACTTTGCCAATACGGAGCTTAAAATAGATCTTTCCTTCGACAAATTCTTCTGGAGGTATCAGATGAAAAGGCAGATTTTCTTCAGGAGAATCAGTTTTAGATGATGAAAATAAATGAGATAACCCCAAACCTGAGGCAACAGCTCCACGAGTGAGCAAGAATCCTGAAAAAATAGGAATTTCGACACTTGCAGCAGTAGCAACAGCAGCCGCAGCAACAGCAGCGCCAGCAGGTGGAAAAGCTAAAGCTATTAAAACGACTCCTGCAACTGTAAAAATTCCTCCTCCGATCACCAATGCAACTCTTAGTTTTTTTGTAATCTTTGAGATTTATTTCATCAACATCGGCAATAAATCTGGTAATTTTTTCGTAAAATTGAGGCTGTATTCTTTGACAATTTGATGCTAAAATTCTTTCTGTATTTCGGTTTCAAATTTAGCTTTTTTATTTGCGCATCATTTTTAAAGTTCTTGTTATCAACGTTCTAAAAAAATAGTTAAAGTTAAGCGAAATGTAAAAATTTTTAAATAAAAATTGCGCAAGATTAAAACAACAAAATGAAAATAACTTCTACTTACAATATACTGATTAGATATCATGGTAAGTTATTTATAGCTTTTTTTTTTTTTTTTTTTTTTTTTTTTACAAACGTTTGCAACAAAGTTATATAAAAATTGTTCTAAAAACACAAGAGCTTATATTTTTTGATTCGTCTGGTAAATAGCAGAGTTGTTGTTGCTGTTGTGATGTCTTGTTTCCTAGAATACTTTTTTGTTTTTAAATAAAGGATGTTGGTATGTTTGTAAATATTAGTTTAAAGTCAATTTAGACCTACTTTAGATTGGGTTCTAGTTGACTAAATGAAGAAATATTCCTTTTACTTTTTAAATAAAACATTAACTACGCGTAATTAGAGAATATTCAAAATATTAAAATGCGAATATTTAGAAAAAAAACAATTAGTTGTTTTCACTTGGCACTCTTCATTCGTAATGTTAATCTTAACCTCATCAATCTATAGTTAATTTTCAATTTTTTGGCTGTAATTTTAAAATTTTTATTATGACGTAATCTTTTCATTGTTAAGTTATGATTGCACAATCAGTACACCAACACTCACTTAATTTATTTTTTTCACGTTGTTATTGCAAGTGTATAGCAATTATTCCTTTAGTCATTTATATTTAGAGTGCATGACTAATGAGAACAGTATCCACAATTTTTTTCTTTTTTTTGTTTATTTTTTTTGTCGAAGGCTCAAGAATGCTGTTGAGAGTCTTCTGCAATCTTCTAGTTAATTCGAAACTAAGTACTATATATTGTCATGACTTCTAATCGGTTGAATTGCGCTGGCGTTGTCCGATTGTAAACTCAATGAAAATATTTGATGTGATATTTCTGCTGATAAAAAACTTTCCATTATTATCGCGTGACATGGGTTGATTTATATAACCAGCGCGCATTTTGTTTTTATTCATTCCATTTGAAAAGTGCTGAAAAATTGTTTCTGTTTTTGTGCTTGTGTGGCTACGTTTAAATTGTCAAAGGTTAGTGTTGGCACCTTGGAATATTGATTCTATTGCAAAAAAAACTTTTTTAGCCTGGGCGGAGGACAAAGTATTAAGTTTAATATTACCTATTGGGATAATAATTTATTCTTATGGTTAGTCAGTACAAAGTTGTTGAGTAAATTATTCTCAGTTGTTGGCGCTATAAATAGCTTTAAAGTTTGGTGAAGGTTGGGAGCCAAGTTTTAGGTGAATTGTTTAAATGCTTTTGATTTTTTAAATACATTCTTTATAGTTAGAAACTGTGGTTTCTTTCCATCTGTTAAGAAAAGTTTTCAAGAGAATCCAGTAGTACTGAGAAACCTACTGTTATAAAACTTTAATCTGGTGGCAAATTATTTCTAGAGCCGACAAAAATAAAAATAAACACAGCTTCGCTTTAACCACAGGTATTTGAGTTACCTAGTTCAACTAATCCTTATGTATTCGCGAGAAAGTTGTGAAACCACTCAATAAGAAAATTTTTAGTCTAGAGTATAATATGATGACAATTGGACCCTGTCGGTAGGAACGTAGTATAGACGGTCAGCAATACCACTTTGGTTCAGTTCCACGTCTCGCCATTGTTCCTCAAGGAAAAGACGCTCTACGTTCCTCTGGTTGGATATCTAAGCAAGCAGACACAGTTCTAAATTTTCCTCTTATCAAGATACGAAAAGGAAAAAAAATAAAATAAAAATTTTCAACCAAACAGCAAAACCTTTTATCTCTGAAAGTAGGTCGGAGTAACTGCTTGCCCTGTGCACAGCGCCTCCGACGCTTTCCTGCGAGTCAGGAGGATAAAAATAGGGATAGAATAAATAAATTTAAATATTTCCTACAGTAAAAACCAGCGTTAACGGCTGTGTTATTTTTTTGAATAGCACTGCCGACATCTGCTTAAAATCAATTACGCTAGTATACACAGAAAAATCAACTATTATTACTACTTTTTTTTATTATCTTATTGACGTGCTCGAAAACGTCGGACGCTAAGTGCTGAAGTCGTAAAGGTTGTATCATAATTACGAGAGAGATCATTCCTATTACAACGGGTATTCTCTATTATTCTTTCAATGCAGTTTTGACTATAAAAGTACGTTACTAATTGTTAGCAATTAGCAGAGGCATTTTGGTTTTAGTTTCACCTAACTAGGATTTCCACAAGCGCAGCGAGGTGAATTTATCCAAATCATCAATTACTTCACTTCGGAACAGCGGGCTACCTACTGTTGTCTACTTAATTATATTTCTAACATACATTTGCTTCCACCAAATAAAAAACCCAGAGGTCAAATTATTGCTGCAAAAAAAGATTTCCTGTCGGTAGAAAATTTTTGTGACAAATTAATAAATTAATTTGTTATTATGAATCGGTAGTCTACTTTAAAAAAATTAATGAAAATTGGACTTAGCTTCACCTGTAACAAAAAAGGAATAAACCACAATTATTTCTATACCTGTTGGCAAAAATTTTGTTTTTCAAAAGAAGCTGCCCATTGCCCAAAATTTTTAACTACGGCTAAATTTATTTTTTCATTATTTGGGGTGAACATTAATAACAATTGTTAAAAGATTCACTTTCTAGTGAACTTGAAAGTAAAGTGTTGAATTGCTTAGAATATAAAATATAAAAATCTTGATAATGGCAACACAGGATGCTAAATTAACCACAGACTGGTAGTTTAAACCTGAGTAATACTGTTGTGCTTTTATCTTCGGACTTGATATTTGCAGTAATTTTGAATTTTGGCTAATTCTGGAAACTTTGTTTGATAAAGTGCAGAGTTTGCAAAGTACAAATTATAGCCCTGTACTAGCTCTATTAATCTGGACTGGTGGTTAAAATTTGCATTGCTACTGTCCACCTTAGTCAAAGAACAGTTATGTTTAAATCCAGAACTAAAAATACTCATGAAAAGTATATTCATAAAATACTAAAAAATACTAAAAGTATACTCATAAAATACTAAAAATACTCTTTTTTATTTCTAAACATTGCCTATCATATACAAGAAAGTGCGGGAGTGAGCATATCCGCATATAGATCTTAAAGATTCGAGTTCAAATCCCAGGTAGGTCAATAGTAATAAAAGTTGCCAAAGACTTATTATAGCAGGAGATACCAGACTGTATATTCTTAGGATTTAGAAAACTCCTATGTTTCGGTTGTAGATAAAAATAAGCACAAGTACAAGCACTGTAATGCCAACTAACAAAACATTAAATGAAATATTTTACATAGGCTAATTGAAGCAAATTTTTGCTAATTTTTTTCATGCTGCGGTTGTCAATTTTCTACGAGTCAGATTAAACACAAATACAATTTGTAAATAAACAATTTTGACATAGAAATAAAAAAAAGGCAAAACCACGTTTAAAAATAACCGAATTCAATAAAAAAATCAATCAAAATCGACAAATAATTCAGTAATTTCTGATTTGAGAAAAATCAAATTAAACTAACTTTTGGAAGAAAGTTTTTGTAGTTTTCGAGAATTTTTTTTACACTCTTCAAGGATTGTGTCCTTTCTGTCATTGATGCGCTTTAGTTCATTTTTGGCGAAGCAATTAAATGATGATTCGATAATTGCTGTAAAATTTAAGTGCTCGGCAGAACATTGTTGTTGTAGCAAGAAAGAGCAATTCTGAAATAGCAATGCTTTTTAGTGCAAAAAAAAACTTCTCGCTGGTTTGATAAAGTCAAAAATCGGATTCTTGCATGGTCATTGTCGGTTAATGCCGAGTAATACTGAACTGCGAGAGCAGTAACAGTATAACAAAACCATAACGGCTTTGATAAACCGCCTCTATCAGCAATGTCAAACAAATAAGTGTACTCTTATGGTAAAAAATCATAAATTGGTGTTGGGTTGTGGCTTTTTACAAGCTTTTTGCAAAATGAACATTTACGACGTCGTGAAACACTTCTACCCATATAACCACTAACGAAAAAGGTGATGTTAGCATGACAGCTCATCCAGTGAAAGTTTAGAAAAAAACGTCACTAACCAGTCAAAATTTTTAAAATTAATTTCTTTCCTTGAAGTGGGCGGCAAAGGAATTTCGTCAAAAATAAGCAATTTGAAATTAGATTTCAACACATTTTGCTGAAGAAGATTTAAAACTCTGATTTTCGTTTCTGCTTGAATCAACTGTTTGACGCACATAAAATAACTTCCACCGTTTATTTGGCGGTACCTCCCAAAACGCCCCTCCATAGGATCAGAAGTTAATTTTTCCGTTAAAAGATAAGAAAATCCATGCTTTTCTTGCAAATGCATGGCTAAATCTGGTATCGCCCCTATCGTCTGAATACAAGCAAGAAACGTTTCTCGAGTAAAACCAGCATTTTTGAATCTCTCCAACTGACAAACATTTCTTGAACTCCCTTTAAATATAAACAGTTGGTTTCAGCAAAATTTTTAATTGGACTACAGAAATAATCGTTTTGTTGTTGTGCTGAAAAAGAAAAAAAATATTGGTATTCTTTCTTATAAAACTAAAACTTTAGTTTTTTCAATAAGAAGCAAACAAATTTAAAAAAAGATTGATGTAAGTAAAGGCACGTTTACAGCCGTTTACAATACTTTTTTCTTTCAGGGCGATCTTGGTTTGTTTTATTGACGCTCAAATCCACTCATATTTTCATGAAAATTTGTTACTTGTTACAATTGAAATACATGTACAGTATAAGTTGATGGTAATTAAATTACTTTTTTAAAACATTTTAGTTTTTTGTGACTCTTACGAAAACTAGACCTAACTAATTAAACAAGTCGTAAAACATTTAAAAGTTAAACAATTACGTCAGAAAACGTTAGCTAAATTTTATTAAACTAATATTTTAATAATGAAATAGCATACTTAATCAAAAGAAGAATACATTCGAAACAAAAAAAGATTTCTGTAAAATTAAAAAAATCGATGTGATCAAAAACAATCACCTCTAAATAAATTAGTCAAGTCAAAATATTCTTTTATAATGAAGAAAAATTAAGGTGAGTTCTGCGATGTGGAACTACAAACACAATTTTTTTTTGTAATAATTTGCTTTCTTTTTATGTTATAAAATTTCTTCCCTAAATGTTCATAAAAGGGAGTGAATTTAAAAAATTATTTGATCAATAGCAAAGATCAAAGCATTGTAAACACTAATAAAACCAGCTTTTACCAGATTTGCTTGCATAGAATTTCTTTCTCTGTAAACAGTAATAATCTTGCCAAGTGGGTTTCAACTGTCAGCATTCTTACTTTTCATTTTACAGATTAATGACGTTCGACAAACAGCCCAAGTCGTTAATTCTCTCAAATCGCTCTCTCATTTTCAGCCAATTTACAAAAATTAACTACCCTTTGAAAATTCGCTTTTTCAATCAATCAATCAATGATGTTTAAATGCATCATTTAAGTATCTGTATTAAAAAAGTATAAAATTTCTTTTCTATACAAACTTGAATGACAATTCTAGCGCTAGTAATTGTTGAGATATAAGCAAGCAAAGAGCGCAGGCAGTTTCAGCCCCCTCCCAGTCGCACAAAATTTCCAAAAAGCCTAGTCTGAATAGGGTTAAAGAATAAAATTGAGAAAACCGAGAAAGATTCAATTTTACGGTAAACTTTCTGGGATAACCGGAATTCGGATTACAAATTTGGATGAAAACAAAAAACCCTAAATGTCTTCACTTTGATCATTGGAGTATTTTTTTTGGGGAAATGATTGAAGGTGGAGTGAGGAAAAGGGAGAAATGCGGCAAAAGCTATAAGAACCACTGAAAAATCTAAATCGGATTTTTTCTTGGCTCATACGCTTTCAGTAGTTTGTTTGTTTGTTTATTAAAACTTCTTTTATTAACATTTTCCACTCACAATACTGAATTCAGTGACCAACAAGTGTATGTCTAGCGTAAACGCCATCATAGAAATCATGTATAGGTCAGGCCTAAAATGTTTATTAAAAATGGATTATCAAAAAAGGCCTCAATTTATTTAATTTCTGAATTGTTTCATGCAGATAATTTACTAAAACGCATAAACGTTTATCAGTGTCCAATGCATACGCCAAAAGTCTTTAATTCAACCCGACAGCCAACAATATTAATTTTTACACTAGTTCTTATATTAGCTCACTTAACTTTTTTACTACTTTAGCCTGAATCTGCAGATGCAATGGACCAGAAAATATTTTTTTAAAAAATAAAACAATTTCATTGCTACACTTTTGTCAACATTTAATTTTTTGTTTATCGAATTTCCCCTAAAATAATTAACCGGGATATCAGCAAAGTTGGGTTGTTTATAAGTAGAGGTATTTCTGCCATTGGCAAACAACAAAATTTTTATATTTATAAATCAAGAACTCTAAACATTTGATCTTATTGTCGTCATCGTTGTCGTCGTTGGAAGGGTATCCACTCCAAGTCAGGCCCAAACAGGACTGGGGCCGAGAGTTTATCGAAAAAAATTGCTGCCTATCATAAAGTTATAAAATTGGTTTTTGTCCCGTGACACGCAAAATATTGCCGAACCTCGTCTAGGTGAAAATTATGCTTTAAAAAAATTTTCAAAAAGATTTTATAACAAGAAAAAATCTTACCGCAATACTTATAAAACTGTATCATAATATTTACCGTGGTAAAATCTAATCCTTTCCCTAATCCTAAACATAACCCTATGGTTAATTTACCGTGATGAATCAAATCGTTATCCAAGTTTTAACTGAAAACCTATGGTGAATTTACTCGTAACCGTGGTGCCACAATGCTCTTATTAGGTTATGAAGTTCCGATAAACCGTCGTTCATTAAAATTTTGTTTGATAAAGTGTCGGATCGTAAATCACTATAAGATACTTTTCTACTTTTAAGTCTTAAAAAATAAAAAGCCAGAAATCACTACCTAGGTATGTCATCATTGTCATCACCATCATTATCATCAATTTAGATTGTTAACTCACTGAATCGAAGAAGAATGTTGGAGATAACAAGCTACAAATGCTATTGTTCAACTAAGTTGAATAATTATTAAGTTTTTAAAGACTAAAATTTAAAACCAAACTTTGATTAAAAATCACAACATTTTTTTAATTAAGAACTTATTTTGCTAACGAGTAAAAATTTTTGATTATGCTTGTTAAAGGTATGTTTCCTCAATGACAAAAAAATGTCATTATAACTCAATGGTATGTTCTAAAGTACAAAAGAAACTGATAATTTGTTTTTATTCAATGGATTTGGTCAAATTTAATACAAATTAAACAAAAATTATTTTTTGGCTTCTCGAAAAATTTGTTTATTTTGTATTTCGACGACTAAGTATGGAATTACTTCTTGCTTTTTATAATTGTTACAAAACTAAATCACCTAAAGCAGTATTTAACATAAAATAAATTTGTTTTGTTTTTATTTTGATTTTTACAAATTTATAACAAGATTACAAAGGTTTTAACACATTTAAACAATCCGAGAAAAAACAATTTGTAAATATTTTTACTAGGTTATAATGAGTAAGTTCACGGTAAAAATGTATACATTGATATTTGTTAATGAAGGTGTTTATACTAGCGGAAAATACTTTTAGAGCAAATCAACGAACTTTTTACAGTATTTTACAGAAGGTCGTAATGGTTCAAATCAAAAATAAAATTTGATAAATAGTGTATTATTTGAATTTTTATTCTTGTACTAAATATTACCAAAATAATCATTTTCGATACATCACAATTTATAGATAAAAACTAGAAATTTTCGACAAAAGTTTTGAAATTTTTTGGCAACATGCTATTCATAAAATGCCCTGAAACATCTAAAAACAAAGCCAAAGTTAAGAAAAGCCACATTTTTTAATGTGTTTTAGCATAAAATTAGTAAAAAAACGTAAGCAAAAATTAAATCACTTAATTTGAATTTATAATACCGGTTAGAATCAGTTTAATTTAACAGCAGTTCACATAATGCCAACAGTAAATTAAATATTTATTCCAAGAATTTAAAACTGTTTAAAAATTTGCTTTTTAAAAGAATGTAATTTTTTTAGTTATGAGATATGTTAAGGGGGTACATTATTTGACCGATACAAGTTTTAAATTTGATCTTTCCTTCTCCAAATTCTTCTGGTAAAATCAAATGAAAAGGGAATTTTTCAGTTTTTTTTCGTCCTGGAAACCAAGCAGATAACCCAGCACCCACCGAAGTCATTGCTCCGCCTGCCGCGACTACCGCTCCGGAAATAAAAGGAATTGCCGCTGCGTCAGCACCCGCAACAGCAATGGCACCAGCAGCAGCAACAGGAGCAAGTGGAAATGCCACCGCTGTTGCGATTATACCTCCAACTGCAAAGATTACTCCTCCAATCGTCAACCCAATCTTTATTCTTTTATGTGTATTATTGAGTTTCAATTCTTTAACATGTAAAATAAATCTGTTGACTTTTTGACTGAAATTGTCGCAGTATTTTTCAATAATTTGTTTTCTTATATTTTCCCTTATCTCAAGCCATTCACTTTCCGAGTCTTCTTCAGCAAATTGTTTTTTAAATTTTTCCCGATAGTTTTTTTCTATTTCCTGTACAATTTTAGACACTTTCTCTGTTGCTTCTTTTTTAAAAATATCAATTTCAGTCATTTCCTTCGTTGCATTTTCTTCAAAGATATTCATTTCAATCATGTTCTCCACTGAATCTTCTTCAAAATTATCGATTTTAGTCGTTTTCTTTGCTGCAGCTTTTTTAAATTTATTCATGTTCTAAATAAATTGTAAGTCAATTAAAAAAACTTTTCAACAAAAAATTTGTATCAAAAGCTTTAAATAAAAAAACGACAAAAAGCAGAGGATAGTTTCGCAATCAAAAAAAGTTGTACGGATAGCATATTATTGTAAATTTAAAAATAATTTCACTGGGTGACTTTTAGATTAGTTCCTTCAATTTTACATACCACCGCATCTGCTCGTACATAAAAAAATGCAAAAACAAAATTGAATTATGGTGATAAAAATCTAAAAACATGTGGCCCCAAAAATTTTTTAGTTCACCAATAATCAATTTAGAAGTAAGTTTTAATATTAAGATAATTATCTGAGATCGAGCAAAAATTTTATCATTTAAAAAAAAATTACTGTTTATCTTAAAATCTTGCTACACATTGAGTAAGTGAAATTTATTGTGAGCAATATAAATCTTTGGTTAACGAACACACTTCATTTCACACCGATTAAAAAATTTTTGAGAGTCTACTGCGACATATGCCTGAGTAAAATAGAATGCAGAATCAAACAAATTTAAAGTGTTTCTCGTTTATGAATAGGATTATGAACCGATTAAAGACTTTACAAAGTGCAATGCGGCTGTGCTTAAACTACAATGTTACTCTGTCAAGTAACCGAACTTGGATTTTTCGAGGCACTTGTTAGCTACAAGGAAACAGAAGCCAGGCAAAGCTTGTTCGTGATGTATTTGTTAATAAACTGACTTTGCATCACATTTGACAAGGTTTTTTGGAAAATATTGATTTTATCTGGGAGCATGCGTATACAACTGCTATGTCTCTCCAAATGACCCAAAAATATTTCTTTGCTTACAACTCTAAAACTAGACTAATGTTTTCCCAGAAGATAACCATAGCTTTGTTAATGCTAAAGATTTTTTGAAAGCTACTCATGAAGAAATTTGAACCAACCACAACAAACAAGCCTTAATTCTGACAACAAGGCGCAAGTGTTTAAATTGTAAAAATCACAAGTTTCTCTTGAGAAAAAATTGGGCTCTTTTTCTGTGGGTCTACGTCAAGTATCTTCTCCAAAACAAATTTATAATCTTCAAATCAAAGTGCAGCATTGTTTTTGGCGTCCATTACATTTATGTTTTTCCCAGGAAACCTATTAAAGATTGCGATACCAGTGAAGTTATATGGTTAAAGCTTACTGCCATGATTAACACCGAAAGGTAAGAAAGTTATATTGGCGCGAAAGTATCCAAAGACCTGGATTTTTAACTGTATCCATCCACGCAGAAGTAAAATATAAAAGGCAACTTTAGCAATTAAAAATAAAATCAAATGAATTTTGTCTTTTTGACCTGGAATTTAAAGGTAAAAAATATGAATCCACCGACTCAATATTTTTGAAAATCTTTGAAGTGGCTAATGCTAGGACTAGATTTTTAAGGCGGCGCCAACGTGTGAGATTTAAATTTAATAGTAAATCTAATAACTTAGTTGTTTCTGGAAAGTCGAGTTTCCCAGTCAAGGCTGCTTTAACTGATGCTGTGACTTTTTCCTTAAAGAAGCAATAACAATTGTCACAAAATCTTGCCGATTTAAACAAGAACACCGAGAGTTTATTCAGAAAACTATTGACAAAAGATAAAGGCAGGAATTATTCAGCGAAGCTGTTCGCTTTGACGTGACCAGGTAGTTGTTGTTGAAAATTCTTTCAATCGGCAACAAAAGCGTTTATGCATGGACTACTTGCAAACTATTAATACAGTATTTACACTCAACTTGATGTTTATCCTCTCCCCTAAATCAAATCAAATTATTTTTTCAATTTATGGAAAAAGAAAATTTAATTAATGGCGTATATGCAGTAGATAACGCCACAGTAGCTGATTTCACTGAACTTAAACTTGATTGCAATGTGAAAAATTTATTAATGCGATTTGTTGCCGAAAGTTAAGTTAAACAATAAAAAACCATTAGCTCTGTTTCCAACATTAAAATTCTTGGGTACGTTGTTGGAAACAAACACATTAAGCCTAATCCCGTAGGTACAAAACCGTTACTAACCCAATTTTGAAGGTATAAAACAACCTGATAACTTTAAATTCCTCGTTCGAGTGCTGGGCATGTTTGCGTATCATGAATAATAAATGAGCTTTTGCTGATAAAGTACGGCCAATTGCTGAGTGTAAATTTTGTACTTTAACCGATAATGCCCTAAAATCTTTTGAATTGTTTAAAACCGAATTTTCTAAGACCGCTTTGCAATCAATTGTTTTGTCTTCGCCATTTATCTTTGAATGTGATACATTTGACATAGCCGTTTCAGCAACTTTGAACAAAGGAATCCGCTTAGTAGCGTTTGTATCTTAAATTCTTTAGAAATTGAGCGGCACAACACTGCTTTTGAAAAAGAAAGAAAATAATTAGAGCTATTAGAAAATGGTAACCTTTGTTGTCTGGCAATACGTTTACTTCGGAAACCTATCACCGATCATTGTCCTTTATGCATGATAGTAGATGTTATACCAAAATTAAGAATGTTTTATGTGTGATACCAGATTGTCCGGAACAGTAAAATTTTTCAACCTGACACATTCACCGGGATACTGGTTTTGGGAATTTCCAGGATATATTATCTTTTTGGATGTCCCTTTTCTCAGTTTTAGCAAAAAAATTTTAAAATTTTTTTCTCATGGTAAATATAACAAAAATAAGTAGCTTATTTTTCCAAAATTTTTTTGTTTTAAATTTGACTAAAATTCTTTATTTAGTCAAACAATGATTAACCAAATAATTTTTAAGCTTATTTGACTAATTAATTGGATTGCTGTGATTGTATTGTTGTGTCCATCGTTCTCACCATTAGACTTAATATACAAAAATCAATAGTATAATTATGCTAAGAACTGTGAAGAAGTAACAACTTTATTTTAAAATTGTTGACTTTCAAAAATTTTTTATTTGAGATCTCGAGCTTGGGTTTGATAGTTCCAGTGTTTTCAATTTTTTTTCAAAACCGGGAAAATGGAAACCTTATAATACCTTTAATTTCTATGCAATTAACCTTTACTGGTATTTTAAAAATTGCATGTGTTGAAGTATTTGTTTACATTTTTGTAAACAATCTTACAAAAGAGAGTTAAATTTTTTACGTGGCTGGATTACAGTAAAATGTTGTGTGTTTAAAAAATAATAACACCAAACTAATATTAAAATAACTATTTGGTTTACAGTCAATGTTCATCGTTCACACTTGAGGCTTGTGCAGCTGTCTATCTTTCGAACATCCATTTTCATCATAATTACTGCACCGTTAACTTGTAACTTTTTTGCAATTTATGCGTAACAATTTACGGCATTTTTTGACAGATGTTGTGGCTCTTTAAAACTACTTGGCACAGAGAATAGCGTTTCCTAAACAGTGCTTTTGATTGAAAAGACTCAGGCGTGTTTTCACAGCAGAATTTGCCAAGTTAATAATCTGCCAACTTAATAATCTTTTTCTTTAAATGCTTTTTTTGATAGCTTAAATATGCCAGCTTTTCTGAATAAAATGTACGTATTGTTTGCTGCAGCATAAATAATATAAAAAAAGAAGTTGCCCTCTAACTGTTTATCTTTGGCATAAAATTCATTCAAAGATTTATTGAACACGCTCATTTCTTTTTTTTATTTATGTTATAGTTTTGGATCATTACTGTCATTAGTTTTTTTTGCTTTCATTAACAGCTTCTAAGTTATCTGCGTGACTAGACTTAAAGAAGTATGACAGAATTTGTTTTCTTGATAAGCTGTTGTAGATTTTTGTTAATTTTGAACCTTAATATGTAATTTGCTTTTTGTAATACAGTAATCAATATTGTTTCGTTTATTTACTGTGTACAACAAAATATGGTTTAAATATTTGTTTCGTATCACAAATCGCCTTTCCTGCAAATATCAAATTACCGTCTTGAGAAAATTTTACAATTGAGTAATAGCGAGGGGTTTTCGAGAATTTTGTGTTTTTTAACGTTTCGAGTAATTGATCAACTTGTTTACTTGTTTGATCCGGCTGCACTGATTTGTATTCAATTGTGAATACTTTTTGGGTGCATTTTTAAAAATTTTAAAATGACAATTTGATTATCTTAAATTAGTGATTTACACAAAATGCTTCAAATTAGTTTCCTTGAAAGTTTGTCGTCTAACCAGATGGGCCAATTTAAGCTTGTTATAAAGGGCGGCGTTGGTTTAAATGCAGTCAGTGACAATAATTTTGCTGAATAAAACAAGTTTTAATGTTTTTCTAAAAAAATTTGTTGTGTTTTGCTGAGTTGCTGCACTCCAATTTAACCGCAGATAAAAAATAAATCTAACCTCTATCTCAGTATACAACTATAGTTTTGCTTCTGGGCGTCAGACTTGGACTAATTTTGCCGACCTTATCCAAGAAATTCAGCATTACCAGGACGGAAGAAGCAATCGGGTTCTGTTAAACTTTAGACAAACCATCTTCTTTTTAGACAGTTTAATAACTTCTTCTTCTTTCTTTTTCGGTTTTTTGCTTTAATCAGGTCTTGCCACAGCGGATGCTACTCTCCCATGGCGCTTTGTTTCTAACATTTATCTCTTTTGCACCAACATCTTTCATATCCTCCTCAACAGCATTTAGAAATCTTCTCTTTGTCCTCCCTCTTTTTCATTTTTCCGGTAATTCCATTTCCATCGCCTTTCTTTCCACAACGTCCTGGTCTCTCTTCATGAAATGTTCATACCACCTAAGCCTACCCTCCATGATCTTCATTCTAACCGTTCTACTTTAAATACTAATCAATATTTTTTAACTGGCGCATGACAGTAATACAATTTGCAATTTAAATCTGATTGGATTAACTCTCGTTGGCTTACTGTATAAAAATAGTGCTTTTGTAAATGCAAGATTTTAATCTGAAACTTCTTTGTTTTACAAAGTTACAAAGTAAAAAACTTGGTGTCAAAAGTGATATTCGAATTGCCGCTATATTGGAAGCAATGAAAGAGCAGCAGCAATAGCAGCAGCAGTTCCTGCAGAGTATATTTAATGTTGTTGAAATCAATTCTGCTGTGCAACCTGCAAGTATACTTCCAGAATTTGAGTATTTTAAAGAAAGTAAAAAAAATTGGGAGCAACATTTTCAAGGACTTCAGCAACATTTTTTGTTGCATGGCACTATTAATACAGACATAAAACAAACATTTTTAGTTTCTTGACCCAAAGATATTTTATTTGTCGCAAGATTTGTCGGAATCGACCCAAGTAACAGAGCAATCTTATGATAATCTGATCCAAAAATTATCCAACCATTTTCCATTGTCTATTTACATACAGTAAAGGCAGATTTTTTAGTCATTTTACATTTGTAAGAGGCAACCGAAACAATCATATTCTGACTGAGTAGCGCCGCTTCGTTCAGTAGCAAATGATTGTAAGCTTGCATGTAAGATTGAAGCTCTCCCCATCAAAGCTGCACGGTGACTAAATAAGAAATATAATAATTGAAAATACACTCCATTAGGAAGTCCGCAGACAAGCTTTGCTGGAAATAAATATTTAAAACAAACAAAAGCTGCCCGGTAAGAAGTCAGTGATGGATAAACAACATTTAGAAAAAATCATTTTTCATTTTATTTATCTTCCTGACTTGCTAAAAAACAATGGAAGTGCTAATCTACAAGAGCAAGCAATTATCCCAACTTGCTTCCAGAGATGCCGAGATATTGTTGTCCAGTTAAATAATTATATTTTGGTTTTGTAGTTTTATTGAGAAACAAATAAAATTTTGCGTATCCGAACAATTGTTTTCGAACAAAAACTCTGCACTTGTTTGAATAGACAATTATTCGAAAACAAGAATCAACGTTTTACGAGCAATAGCTTTAAGGCTACGATTAGGTATTCATGAAAAAAGCAAAATGAACGTTTATTTAACAAATATTTTTAGAAAACTGCATATGATGCTACGACAGTTGATCGAAACGACATTCGATCGAAAGGACATTTGATCGAAACTATATTTGATTAAAACGGAGTTTGATCGAAACGACACGTGATCAAAATGACAGTTGATAAAAAAAAAAACAGATTTACTTTTGTATGTTTTTGCAAATAAACAATCTCCTTGTTTCTGTAAATTAGATTCATAATAAACAGAGGCGATTAGTAAAAAGACCGTTTGTTTTTATTTTTTATAATCTTTTGTCAATGTTAAGGTAAGGTTTTTTAACAAGGTCCCTGAGCAAAGTATTTTTACGTGGGGCAACAGTAGATCTCTTGTTATGATTATGTTTTGTTGGATGCCTATTGCTCCTACTTTTTTGCTTTCGTTTTACATTGTAGTCAGTTATTAAAAAAGGGGGAGCATTATGCCATGGCCCCACCATAGGAGATTCCTTGCAAAAATCAGAGAAAAATTAAAAGGGATGACCTATTTTTTTAAAGATTACTATGTTTTTGGGACAAAAAATTGGCAGAACCAGAATAGATTCAAAGCGAAGAGCTTGTTTTAAAGATCAATAAATTTTTGAAACAAAAAACCTACAAAATAGGGACAGATTCAAAGTTGTAAATTTTTCCTCTTGTTATTTGATCAAGTGTCGTTTCGATCAAGTGTCGTTCGATCAAGTGTCGTTCGATCAACTGTTGGGGCACAATTGCATATAGCTTATTTTTCAAACAGTTGTCATTTAAACTATTGTAATTTAAACAAATATTTTCAACCAATTGTCCGTAAACTGAAATTGAAAACTGCTTGCTAAGACCGCCAAGCAGAGGAAAGTGCCATAAAATGCTTTTCTCAAGGACACAACAGAATGGCGCGAGGTTTTAAACCGAGACCTTTTAGATCACAACTAAGCGCTTTAACAACTCTAACACGCAGCGGTTATGTTGATATTTTACTTTGAAATTTCTTTGTGTCAATTTACACTCGCCCCAGCTAAAATTGGCGGTAATGAATATTCAAAATTAGAGGCCTGAAGCAAAATCCGAATCAGAGACTCTCAATAAATAAGGTCATAAAAACTCAATTACCATTTTAGCCATGCCATTTACTATAAAAAATTGGCTAAAAGTATTCGACAAAATTAATGCTGATACAAAACTCTATTGTCTTTTGATTGATTTGCGTGCAATCTTTTAAGAAAAAAGGAATTTCTGTAGTTCTCCCCCGTGCGTTTTTTTTACTTAAAAAAGTCTTGGACAGACTTAAATTCAATTTGAGTCTGCTTTGTTAAAAAGCAAGAACTCAATTCAAGTAGGAATTAAAGCAATAGTTGTTGACTTGTACTTTCTTTGGTTCTTAGTAAGCTAAATGCAACGCAAAAAACAACAAAGTAAATTACAAATTTTTGGATTTAGATTCGAGTTTCCATAAAGTTATATTTAAAATACATTATGTTATGAAAATTGGGACTTTGAATCGCTTCAAGCTTTAAGTACATTTTTAAACCTTTGTCTCTCCTTCACAAATGTCATTCAAGTCATAGTCATGATAGTGTCAAAAATTACTACTTAACACTAAAAGTACCATTGGAGTCATTTTGATCCATAGATGTTAGTCATTTGCGTGCTGTGGCCAATGTAATTTGAGTAAATCTTTCAAGTTTTCAGATTTTTTATAATATTTGCAACTAGTCACTTTTGTCATAAAAACAATTTCCGGTTGTTACATACGATATACTATACCTAAAAATACCAGAAAGGGTCATTTTGACCCAGGCGCTTTCCAAAACTTTACTGAATATTTCATTGCATTTAGTTTTGCTTAAAAATGGAATACTCATGCACCGGTAAAAATATAAAATACTAATTAACACTAAAAACACTTAAACTGTAGTGTATTAAGCCAGCATCGAGTTTTGTCATCAAAAACCGTCAGATCACGTGCTCCATGTGGTGCTCAATGTATAGGACACGCTGTTAGAACATGGTCTGCGGTTTGTTCAGAGGCGCCACACTCGCATTTTGGTGAAGGAGCGAGACACCATTTGTGCATGGACGAATGGAATCACTCAACACCAGTACGCAGGCGGTTGAGCTTGACCCAAGCTGCTCGGGATAAAACAACAGCCTGGCACTGGTTCCGGGCACAAAAACACGGAGCCTGGAACCATTGTCACAGTACTGCATTTTCCATTTGTGGTTTGTCCGTTCAAAAGCACGGATGCCAAATCTGGCAAGGTTGTCCAAAAGATTCGCGCAGCTGACACAAACAGGCGTCTGGATCTTAGCCTCACTTGGCGAGTATCTGAGGACTCACTTAAAAAAACATACAAGATATGATCAGGGTCTAGAGATCCACGATGAGCCAAGGAGAGTGTTACTACCATTTGGAGAAGCTCCGCTGGCTGGATGCTTGAGAGTACAGGTAGGTGATTTGTTGGAGTGGGACGCAGGCATCCAGTAACTGTGCGCAAGGCATCGTTCAAGACAATGTCGATGAGGCGAGTGTGAGCACTGCAACACCAGATTCGCGCACAGTACTCAGATGTTGAGTGAAATAAAAATAAAGTGGCTATGCGAAGTGTTTTAGCACCAACACTCCATCCCGAGTCCACGAGTCGCCTCAGCAGTGTGACACGCAAGGATAGTTTTTTGCACAATGCCACCAGATGGTGACGAAACGTGAGCGATCTGTCCAGTTTTACCCCAAGATAAGTAGAGGTTGGACAGAACGGTAAAGTCTATCGTTGTTGTAGACCTTTAGCTCACGTTTGGTCTCTCGGTTATTTAAGCGAAAAACTGCCGTCACTGCCTTAATGTGACTGAGCTTCAATCTCCAAATTTGGAGATACGCTGAAAGTGGAGACATGTCTTAGCCTAAAGTCCCCTCCAAGTCCTTCCAGTGTCCAGAAAAGTGCAACAATGCTAAATCATCAGCATAAGCAAACCTTCTGGAAGTCATGGAAGGAAGATCGTACGTATAGATGTTAAATAGGAGGGGAGCCAAGACCGATTTCGGAGAAACGCTGTTTTCAAGACGGCTAGCCTGCTTTGCTTGCTCTCACCGGTAGCAAGGGTAAAACATCGATTTCGGACAAGGTCCATAATCATTCTGACCATGTACTTACCCGGGAGAAATCTCAGCAGGTTGCAGGTAAGGCCACGGTACCAGACAGTGTGATAAGCAGCTGTCGGATCGACCAATACAACACCGGCCTTTTTATAGCCTTAAAAGAATCCTCAATGTTCTGGGTTAGCAGAACAACTTGATCTACGGTTGACTTCCGTGTTGGAACTCAACCTGCTCTTTAGGGAACAGTGGATTGATAAATGGATCAACGAGGGCATAAATAATTGTCTCGAGGATCTTGTAGGGGACACAGAGCAGAGATATTGGTCGATAACTCTTTGGGTCCCCCACGGGTTTGGTTGGTTTTAGTATTGCAACTACAAGCGCTCTTCTCCAGATCTTGGAAATTATGAGTCGGCGCAAACAGGAAGAAAGGATGTCACGTAACCAGGACTTCAAAGCAGCTCCAGCATGAAGTATAAGCTCTGGGCAGATGGAAGCAGGTCCCGGAGCTTTACCTGGTTTTAAATGTTGGAGGGCAGCAGTAACTTTTCTCTGTGAAAAATTGTCAGAGATATTTACTGGGTCTAGTGTTGTGGCCCTTCAAAAGTCAGACACTTCTTGAGAGACAAGTCGAGATGACGTGCGGTCCACAGCCTTGTATTTCCCATTTCTAAGCAGCTGAAATGCAATAGCATCGGCTGAAACGAGAGAGTGACGAGGAGAGTGTTGTGACCTACGAGTAAGGTTGTTTAAAATATTCCACGCTATTCGACTAGAGTGTGAGAAGTCAATGCTCCGAACTGCCTCGGACCATTGATCTCTCCGCTTCCTGTCAATCTTTGCAAGCAGAGCTATAATAGCCAAACTTGAGTCGTCTCCCTGAGGAGACTGCAGGAAGGTTTTATAGAGGGATTCACACTCTGCATTCCAACACGGAATATAGTTATTTCGATACCCGCGTGCGATAGTCTTTTCGGCTGCTTTCTTATTGATGTTACAGAATTCCTGATAAGCCGTATCCACATCAAGTGAATCAGGCGGCAACAAAGTGTTTGCGAATTTATTCGTCAAAGCATTGCAGTGATTCCATTTGGCCTTGCGAAAGTTCCAACGCTTAACAGGCATGCTTAGCACTGCCATAGCAAACCTTGCTGGTGTAATAAGCGAAGATCGATGTTGTGACCTGGGAAAGTTGTCAAGGACACGTCTATCCTGTAAGCGAATGTTTCGACCTACGCTAGCAAAAGCTAGATCAAGATTGGTGCCAGTGTTCCAGCAGCCGGAGTAAAATTTGGCGGCGTCTTTGGCATTATATAGGAGGGCAAGACAATTAATACTTGCCCAGCCAGTCAAGCACTCACCGTCCGGACTGTTATCATCGTAGCTCTAATCAGCATAACGACAGTTAAAATCGCCAGCGTAAAGACATGGGTGAGGAAACACTGGGAGATCTAGGGTTCGCGATTGCGTTGGTGGTGGTTTGTAGACGTTGACTATTTTATAGGCATCAACGTCCACGCACAACCACTCGATCTCCGATGTCAGTGGAGATTGGTCCAAAAGCGTGTATCTTAGTCGCTTGTGGAAAAACGTGGCAAGACCATGCTTCCTGTTTAAAAAGGACCCAGCTAGTTGGTTGTTTGTAAGTACCAACTTCTCTGCATCAGTGCAGTGGGTCTCCTGCAGTAGAGTGACGAGTGCCTCAGACTGCAGAGCGAGGTGATGAAGAACGTTCATTTTACTTGCAGTGAAGCCTTCGATGTTCAGCTGAAGAATAAGTGGGTCTTCGAAACTTGTTGGCAATATGCCCTGAAAAGAGCAGTTTTATCCAGGCATTGCCCCGTCCTAAAAAGAACGTTTGCCGATTAGCAGACCCTCACCGAACATAGGAATGGGTAAATACCCTTCCGTTTTGGTAGGTTCGGTTTCGGTCTGCCATTTTTAACACCAATGAACAGACTTACTCACGGCCCAGACTGCGAGAAAGCACCTATTATCTGGACCGCGTTCAACGTGTTAAGTAAGAATTCTATTGTTTTTGGTCTGTCTATCACATTATTACGCAACAACAAAAGATTACGCTCTAGGTAGTAGCAGTCACAAGAGATTTAGCTGATTAGAGTATGTTATGACTGTGAACATGTAGGCTAATACTACAACTATAGTGTGTAGGATAGTTTTACGGTAAATTTTTTCCAATGGAAAACAACGCTTGTGCATGAAAAACCATATAATACAAACAATAAATGGATATGGTAACTTAAAGTGAATCAACAAATTTACAAAACCAGGTGTTCTCTAAAAAAAAATAAAAAATAAAAGAAAAAAAAAAAGTTTTTGCTCTGATTCAGGCTTTATTTTGTCGATAAAATGCCAACTAACCTGAAGTAACAATGATGTACTAAAACTAATTTGTTTCGCGACGCACAGTTTTGTTCTGCGATCTCATTTTGAACCTGCGGGAAACTTTGGCACTTTTTTGAAATTCGCGGGGTTTTTAAACAAGATTTCTTGAATTTTGTGCCCGATTTTAAGTGTTCTCTTAAAAAAAATGTGTTCACTCCGAATCCAGTGCGTTGTATCTATTATGGTCAGCAATTTTAAGTGTTCTTAAAAAAAAATGTTCACTCAAAATGAAACTCTGATTTGTCAATTTTTTAATTTCTGTCCCCAAATTATCTGATTTGCTGATTGCATGTGCAATAACCATAATTTTTTAAAAAAGTTTTGCGTTATTAAGATTTTCAAAGTTTCGCGGCACAAAGCACAAAATGACAATTTGTTTTGCGATCTACAGTTTGAGAAGCCCTTGCCTAAATGATGAGGCAGAGATTAGCACGAGGAGTAGCGGGTAGTGTAGTTAGTAGTGCATGGGATCTATTGATTGACTTAAGTATGTTGCGTCACATTCAACATCGTTCTAAAGAAGAAGCCAGTAGAGTTTTGCAGAATGACCAATGGTCTTTGTTACTGCATGAATTGGACGCATTCATTTTGATCATCTATGGTTGTGGTGCGTATGAGTTACAAAACTAAAACTGCATGAACTCTGGAATAGATTGTGGGCACCACTTTTGTTTGCTGAAACGATGTATCACAACAAATTTATTAAAATAATTAAATTTTTGAGATTTGACTTTAACCCGAACTATCCCAATGACTACATTTGTAGTCATTTGTAGTCATTATTTCAAATGCATTTTCTAACTAAAAATAACTGTTTTTTTTATTATTTTAGATTATGAATAGCTTTGAGATATATAAAAGTTGTAAAATATCTTTACAAACACTGTTTTAAGTTGTGCCATAGAATTGTACAGCCTATCAAAGTTTTTAATTTTTAGTTTTTTAGTTCTACCCTTGGGTTAATATGGGTTAAGCAGACACGCTCTTATCAACAATCTTTGATAAACTTGCCCTTGTATCGAATGTATGGCATTTGTTTATTGGAAACTGCGTGCAAAACAATAAAACAGCCTAACATTACAGTTGACAATCAACTGTTTCTATCCAAAACGAGATTCAGATTCACGCAATACATGCTTTCTTATCTTTTTAAAAATGACATCGATGAGCATTCTGTTTTGCGTTTGATTCAATCTTATACAAAAACAGAAAGAAACGTTACAACAGACAACTTCTTCACGTTGTATTCTTCACATTCACATTCTTCACAGGCGCAAGGACAACAAGACAAAAGTTCTGCTACAGCTAGCGAAAAAACTTTGTACAAGTATGTACAAGCACCACCAGCAAAGTTAAGACCATTCAAGCGAAAATGGTCTTAACTTTGCCAGTCTTGGTGCCAAAAAAGCGGCAAAAAAAGTACTGCCACATCACCAAGTGTGCCAACAAAACAAACAATATGTGCAGCTTTTGGTTATTCTCGTTGTTAATTTAAAAATTACCTTAAAATAAGCAATGGTATTGGCAAAACCATTAACTCTTTTAGTTTTTGGTATTCTTTAAAAAGACTGTTTTTTTAGAATTCTTTTGGCCAACTTTTGTCTGAAGAAAATGGGCCCTGAAGAACTCCAAGAAAAACGTGGTTTATAAAAGGTTGGAAGACATCGAAAAATTACGGCGTCTCAGATTGGTTGGAAAAAAATAGCACGCGATTGGTTGCGCGTTCGCTAGCGTCGCAAGAGAGAAAGTTTTAGTTTGTAGACAAACGCTTTTTGGCGACAAAGAGAGGGTTCAAGAGAGTCTACGAAGGTGGCTTCTAACTTTTCCAGATGAAAAGATAATTGTTCTGCAGCCAAATTGACAGCTAATATTAAATTTTTTTGCGAAAAATGTTTGACCGTGTCAAATATCAAAATAAGTGCAATTTTATATGGATTTGCCTGGCAATCTAGAAAGATCTTTTTGAGGTTTAACTTGATTTCAAATAAATTTTCAAACGTGTTTTCAAATTCATTCTTTCAGCCGTTGGGATGTTTTAGCTACGTACACAACATTGCAGTGGCACGAGTGTTTGTATACAATACTACTTCGCTGATGAGCAAGTAAAACATTCTTTTTAAAAGACAGTAACATCTTTTTTGAAGAAAAAACTATTCTTTTCGACTCTGATCCAAAACAACTGTTGGCTGTTGACTTTGTTTGATTTTTATATTTAAAAGAAATATTTCCAATCCAAGGTAATTTCAAACATAGCGGACACTTTTCTGTGTCGATTCTCTAGGGTTTTGAAACCGTAAAATTTTCTTTTTAATTGCAAAAATAATGACTTCTCTTGAGTATACATTTTGTCGCAAGATCTTTTTGATTTTGCTGACTTCACTTGAGAGGTTTTTAGAAAAGCAAATTTTAAGAGAGCACTGTGAACAAGAGTGCCAATAGGATTAGTTTTTCTGATCTTTGGTCCAAATAATCCCAGCGTGTATACTGTTCCTTGAATGTAGTTTTTTTATACATTGAAGTAAATACCTTTGTGTTAGATTTTTCGACCAACACATCAAGAAGCGACAATAAATTGTTAATCTTTTTTTCGTGAGTAAAAAAATCAAAGATGATTGAAGAGGTTAAAATTTTTGAAGAAATTGATGGCATTTTGTTTTAATGCTAACAATGGCAAAAGTGTTTATCAACGTATCTAAAATAAGAGATTTAGAAGTTTTTTTTAAAAAGTAAATGTTCGTAGAATCTCACAAAAATATTGCAAGAGCAGGGGTAAGGGGACTTCCGATGGCAGCACTATCAATCTGCTAGTACATGACGTTATCGAAACTGAATTCTATAGATTTGGTAGCACTATGTATAAGTTAACAGAACGTGTTATTGGAAAAGTTGAGCGGAGTTAAGTTGCCGTTATATAAAATGTATTGTTTCATCAAATGGGACAGTAGTGAACAAGCTACTGATATCAAAGAAACAGAGAAAAGTAGCTTTAGGCTTAAGATCACGGATCATCCGAGATAAGGTAAAGGATTTTTTGACGCCGTTAGAAAAGTATAAATCTAAAACAGGCTAAAGAATATAATATAGGTATTTGGACAATTCCTTTTGAGCGAACCAGTCATAAAGAAAATAGGGCAATGTGGGGTCTTGTTCTTATAGATTTTAATTTTTGGTTTTTGAGCACTTGTAGGACATATGACTTCGTAAACAGATCGGGTTAATTCATCTTTTTTGGTAAGTTCTTGTAGCTGTTTTTGGAGTTTAGTTTTCTATCTTGGCAGTGCTGTCGTTTTTAATTGGTGTACGCAAGCATTTAAATTTAGAATCGTCAGATAAAGTTTTGTTCATTTTCTCATTGTAGTCACCACCGTTTACAATAAGGTCATCTAATCCTTTGTCCGGTTTGGTGATTATTGCATTGGGATTACAACGTAATGACTTAATCGTTTCAAAAAATTCGCATTGAATATTAAAGTCGGATTTGTCAATGGACGAGCCACAGAACGAATCGGTTAAATCGTTCAGTCTAGCTAACAATCTATCAAAACCGGCTTTGCTTGTGGGTGAATGACGTTGTAATTGACTATCAGCACTTCAAATTTTGTTAATACTTGTTCTTGCTTGATGTAAGTAGGTGGTAGCCAGACCAAGATTTTTGACTTCAGAAAGACTATAATTAGATAAGAGATAAATATTGCCAAAATCCAAACAGAAACAAAACTTTCAAAAACAATTTGGAAATCTGAAGTAACAAAACCAAAGAAGTGACAATATATTGTGGCTTTTAAAAGTTTAAAGCAACCTTTTCTTATAATTTTGTAATTCTTTCTTTATTTAATTTCATCACAAGTGTTTCTGTAGTTTACTAAAGTTTTTTTGCGTTTGAAATCCAAACAGAAACAAAAAAAAAAACGCTCTTACTTTTTCACTCCAAGCAACAAAGTCTTCAAAAGCTTTTATGTAATGCTCTTCTGCAAATCCAACAGTCTGTGTTAAAAAAATATTGTGTAACTTGTAGAATAAATCTGAGTTTACTTGGTTGATTTATCCAATCTCAATAAGTGAGAGTAAGAAAAACATTGCTTTGTTAATTTGTTTTAATTATTTTAAGAATTTAAAAATATTATTGTTAACATTTGCTTTTTAAATTAAAAAAAAAATTTAATAAGAAAAATAAATCACCCATAAAGCATAAATAATTTCTTGAAGATATAAATAAAGTTGTTTTTTCAATTTTGTTTTGTTTGAAACCCAATGAGGAGTTGATTTTTTCAAATCTTCTAGAATTGTGTTAATTATGTCCTTCAGTTGTGTTTCTGTCGGTGAGCATGTGCGATTATCCTAAAAAATACTATAGTCATATAGTGGTAATAAAGATTATTTACTAAAAATGGTAACAAAAATTTGTAACAGTTTTTTGCTGGTGCATTGCTGCATACATTTTGCTCGCAGTTTAGTACTCATAAATATGTACTTAAAAAATTTTTTTATATTTTTGAAATTTTTTTAAGGTTACGCAAGCTCATACAGAAAGGCACAAGAATCACTGCTGGTTTTTAATTTTAAATAACTTTAATACAAATATATTAAAACGATAAAATAAAAATAAAAACAAAGAAATATTTTTGGAGATTTATTTTTAATAAAAAAAAAAGTAATATTTTAATTAAGATCTAAAATGATATTTCGTCGTCATCGTTTGATGGGCATCCACTCCAGGCCAAACACAAACAGGACTAGGGCCGAGGGTTTATCCTTTTACTACCCCAGACTGCTGCACTGCCTGGATCAGATGCTGGCAGTGATTTCATTAAGCCAGCATCGAGTTTCGTAATCCAAAACCGTCAGACCTCGTGCTCCATGTGGTGCCCGATGTATAGGACACGCTGTTAGAACATGGTCTGCGGTTTGCTCAGAGGCGCCACACTCGCAATTCGGTGAAGGAGCGAGACACCATTTGTGCATGGACGAATGGAATCGCCCAACACCACTCCGCAGGCGGTTGAGCTTAACCCAAGCTGCTCGGGGTAAGCCCATCCCAACAGGCCTGGCACCGGTCTCGGGCACAAAAGCACGGAGCCTGGAAGCACTTTCACAGTACTCCGCGTTCCATTTGTAATTTGTCCATTCAGAGGCGCGGATGCCAAGTCTGACAAGGTTGTCCAGGAGATTCCGCGCACCTGGCACAAACGGGCGTCTGGATCTTAGTCTCATTTGGCGAGTATCTGAGGACCCACTTAAAAGACCATGCAAGATATGATTGGGGTCCAGAGATCCAGGGTAAGCCAAGGAGAGTGTCGCTCCCATTCGGCGAAGCTCAGCTGGCTGGATGCCTGAAAGTACAGATAGGTGGTCCGTTGGAGTGGGACGCAGGCATCCAGTGACTATGCGCAAGGCGTCATTCAAGACACTGTCGATGAGACGAGTGTGAGCACTGCGACACCAAACTGGCGCACAGTACTCAGCTGTTGAGTAGACTAGAGACAAGGTGGCTATGCGTAGTGTTTTAGCACCAGTACTCCATCCCGACCCCACGAGTCGCCTCAGCAGTGTGACGCGCGAGGATAGTTTTTTGCGCAATGCCACTAAATGGTGACGAAACGTGAGCGATCTGTCCAGTTTTACCCCAAGATAAGTAGGGGTTGGACAGAATGGTAAAAGTCTACTATTGTTGTAGACCTTTAGCTCACGTTTGGCCTCTCGGTTATTTAAATGAAAGGCTGTCGTCACCGTCTTAGTGTTTCTGAGCTTCAACCTCCAAGTCTGAAGATACGCTGACAATGTGGACATATCTTGACTTAGAGTCCCCTCCAAGTCCTTCCAGTTTCCAGAAGAATGCAGCAATGCTAGATCATCAGCATAAGCAAACTTTTTGGAAATTGTGGAAGGAAGATCGTACGTATAGATGTTAAATAGGAGGGGAGCCAAGACCGATCCCTGAGGAACGCCGTTTTTAAGACAACGTAGCCTGCTTTGGTTGCTGTCACCGGTGGTAAGGGTGAAACTTCGATTTCGGACAAGCTCCATGATCATTTTGACCATGTGCTTATCCGAAAGTAGTCTCAGCAGGTTGCAGGTAAGGCCACGGTGCCAGACAGTGTCATAAGCAGCTGTCAGATCGATAAATACGGCACCGGCCTTCTTTTTAGCCTCAAAAGAATCCTCAATGTTCTTGGTTAGCAGAACAGCTTGATCTACGGTTGACTTCCCGCGTCGGAACCCAGCCTGGTCTTTAGGGAGCAGTGGATCGATTAATGGTTGAACGCGGGCGTAGATAAGCCTCTCGAGGATCTTGTAGGGGACACAGAGCAGAGATATCGGTCGATAACTCTTTGGGTCCCCTACAGGCTTTCCTGGTTTGGGGATCGCGACCACAAGCGCTATTCTCCAGATCTTGGGAATAATTTTGAAATGATATTTGTCAAATACCAATCACTTTCGACTTTACATTTTCTGACTCTTTCTAAAATACGAACCAGGACAATCCTAAGTGCCCAAGACTTATTTCCTTTTTTTTCTTGTAATGTTTTCTCTTTATTGAAAATAGGTATTAGGATTATTTGCAAAAACTTTTTGCTTTAACCATTTCCATAAAAAAACATGGGTCGTCAATTCAGGTAAATGGGGAGGAAATGAAAAATAAGCGTGAAGTGAGATGATTCTCTTTTTAAAATAATTTTGAAAAATTTTTAGATTTTTTAGCCGTATGTGCAGTAGCTCCATCTTGTTCAGCTTGTAACGCATGGCCCAAAAATGTTTTGTATCATGATCTACAGCTGTTTCAGGTTATCGCAACAATGCTTCCCTGATTAACTTAGAACAGGGATGTCAAACTCATTTGGTTCTGTAGGCCATATTTGCGCTCTCACATTCTATGCGGGCCAGATTTGCGCATTAAGATTTTACGGGACCCAGACAATTTTTTAAATAATTACACGGTCAATATTTTCATTTATTGTTTATAGCAGTGTTTCTCAACTTTTTTCCGCCTAAGTCACATTTTGGGACTTTTTCAAAATTCGCGGCACACTTAGATCAGATATCTTGATTTAGTTCTTAAAAGGTCTTTACTTTGAATCTGTCTCGGATTTATCAATTTTAAGACGCGGGCCACAAAATAAAACATGGCGGGCCAGATTTGGCCCGCGGGGCGCTAGTTTGACACCCCTGACTTAGAAGAAATAAGGTCCATTTATCTCAATTTCTTGTTGCTATTTCACACCAAATTGTACATTTCATTCGGTCAGCTTTCGCTCTATACTTCAAAAATTTGGTTTCCTCAAATTCTGCAGTTTTGCCTATACATTGTGTACAAATCCATTTAAGTGAAAATGGGGTTTATCAGACATGATAAGATTATTTTTGAAGTTTGGTGTATTTTGAGCAAATTTCAAAATTTCTGCAGCATACTGGAATCTGAGCTGGTGATCTTTATGTTTTTAATATTGCACTAACTGTATCTTGTCGAGACAAATTAAAAACATGCAGAATTCTTTGAAGGAAACGTCGCAAAATTTGCAGATCCTAAGAACATCTTTACATATATATGCGAGGGTTTTCCGTTACTCTTTGACTTACTTGCTCTAATTTTTTAGATGTTTTTGTAGTTCTAGGTCTTTCAGATTGTAAAAGAGTTACCGCTATTTTTTCTTTTTAAACCCTCTGATTATTTGTTTATTGTGTTATGAAAGGAGCAATCCTGATACTAAATATGCTCTTTGATTTTAATAATCGAACCATAAGTTTTAAAATAAAATTTTACTATTTATGTTTGCTCAACGGTACTGTACTTTTCAAAATAGAGTTTCCAATTATTAAATAATATATCTAAACGAAATAATAAAAAAGTATAAACCTAAATTTATTTAAAACAAGTAACCGTCAGTGACTTTTGCGCAACCATATATTAAAAAAAAAATTTACTATAAAAAGATGAGTATAGGGAATCACTCCTATACTCATCTTTTTATAGTAAATTTCTTGCTTGCCATAAAACCAAAGATCTTTAAAAAAAAAATAATTACAAATTTTTATTAACAGTTGATCAACTTTTAACTTGGCTTTTAATTTTTAACCTTAACTTTTAACTTTTAGCTTTTAACTTTTACCTTTTAACTTTAACTTTTAACTGCCCAAGATAATAGGTGCTTTTTCGCAGTCTGGGCCGTGAGTAAGTCTGTTCATTGGTGTTAAAAATGGCAGACCGAAACCGAACCTACCAAAACGGAAGGGTATTTACCCATTCCTATGTTCGGTGAGGGTCTGCTAATCGGCAAACGTTCTTTTTAGGACGGGGCAATGCCTGGATAAAACTGCTCTTTTCAGGGCATATTGCCAACAAGTTTCGAAGACCCACTTATTCTTCAGCTGAACATCGAAGGCTTCACTGCAAGTAAAATGAACGTTCTTCATCACCTCGCTCTGCAGTCTGAGGCACTCGTCACTCTACTGCAGGAGACCCACTGCACTGATGCAGAGAAGTTGGTACTTACAAACAACCAACTAGCTGGGTCCTTTTTAAACAGGAAGCATGGTCTTGCCACGTTTTTCCACGAGCGACTAAGATACACGCTTTGGACCAATCTCCACTGACATCGGAGATCGAGTGGTTGTGCGTGGACGTTGATGCCTATAAAATAGTCAACGTCTACAAACCACCACCAACGCAATCGCGAACCCTAGATCTCCCAGTGTTTCCTCACCCATGTCTTTACGCTGGCGATTTTAACTGTCGTTATGCTGATTAGAGCTACGATGATAACAGTCCGGACGGTGAGTGCTTGACTGGCTGGGCAAGTATTAATTGTCTTGCCCTCCTATATAATGCCAAAGACGCCGCCAAATTTTACTCCGGCTGCTGGAACACTGGCACCAATCTTGATCTAGCTTTTGCTAGCGTAGGTCGAAACATTCGCTTACAGGATAGACGTGTCCTTGACAACTTTCCCAGGTCACAACATCGATCTTCGCTTATTACACCAGCAAGGTTTGCTATGGCAGTGCTAAGCATGCCTGTTAAGCGTTGGAACTTTCGCAAGGCCAAATGGAATCACTGCAATGCTTTGACGAATAAATTCGCAAACACTTTGTTGCCGCCTGATTCACTTGATGTGGATACGGCTTATCAGGAATTCTGTAACATCAATAAGAAAGCAGCCGAAAAGACTATCGCACGCGGGTATCGAAATAACTATATTCCGTGTTGGAATGCAGAGTGTGAATCCCTCTATAAAACCTTCCTGCAGTCTCCTCAGGGAGACGACTCAAGTTTGGCTATTATAGCTCTGCTTGCAAAGATTGACAGGAAGCGGAGAGATCAATGGTCCGAGGCAGTTCGGAGCATTGACTTCTCACACTCTAGTCGAATAGCGTGGAATATTTTAAACAACCTTACTCGTAGGTCACAACACTCTCCTCGTCACTCTCTCGTTTCAGCCGATGCTATTGCATTTCAGCTGCTTAGAAATGGGAAATACAAGGCTGTGGACCGCACGTCATCTCGACTTGTCTCTCAAGAAGTGTCTGACTTTTGAAGGGCCACAACACTAGACCCAGTAAATATCTCTGACAATTTTTCACAGAGAAAAGTTACTGCTGCCCTCCAACATTTAAAACCAGGTAAAGCTCCGGGACCTGCCTCCATCTGCCCAGAGCTTATACTTCATGCTGGAGCTGCTTTGAAGTCCTGGTTACGTGACATCCTTTCTTCCTGTTTGCGCCGACTCATAATTTCCAAGATCTGGAGAAGAGCGCTTGTAGTTGCAATACTAAAACCAACCAAACCCGTGGGGGACCCAAAGAGTTATCGACCAATATCTCTGCTCTGTGTCCCCTACAAGATCCTCGAGACAATTATCTATGACCTCGTTGATCCATTTATCAATCCACTGTTCCCTAAAGAGCAGGTTGAGTTCCAACACGGAAGTCAACCGTAGATCAAGTTGTTCTGCTAACCAGAACATTGAGGATTCTTTTAAGGCTAAAAAAAAGGCCGGTGTTGTATTGGTCGATCCGACAGCTGCTTATCACACTGTCTGGTACCGTAGCCTTACCTGCAACCTGCTGAGATTTCTCCCGGGTAAGTACATGGTCAGAATGATTATGGACCTTGTCCGAAATCGATGTTTTACCCTTGCTACCGGTGAGAGCAAGCAAAGCAGGCTAGCCGTCTTGAAAACAGCGTTTCTCCGAAATCGGTCTTGGCTCCCCTCCTATTTAACATCTATACGTACGATCTTCCTTCCATGACTTCCAGAAGGTTTGCTTATGCTGATGATTTAGCATTGTTGCACTTTTCTGGACACTGGAAGGACTTGGAGGGGACTTTAGGCTAAGACATGTCTCCACTTTCAGCGTATCTCCAAATTTGGAGATTGAAGCTCAGTCACATTAAGGCAGTGACGGCAGTTTTTCGCTTAAATAACCGAGAGACCAAACGTGAGCTAAAGGTCTACAACAACGATAGACTTTACCGTTCTGTCCAACCTCTACTTATCTTGGGGTAAAACTGGACAGATCGCTCACGTTTCGTCACCATCTGGTGGCATTGTGCAAAAAACTATCCTTGCGTGTCACACTGCTGAGGCGACTCGTGGACTCGGGATGGAGTGTTGGTGCTAAAACACTTCGCATAGCCACTTTATTTTTATTTCACTCAACATCTGAGTACTGTGCACCAATCTGGTGTTGCAGTGCTCACACTCGCCTCATCGACATTGTCTTGAACGATGCCTTGCGCACAGTTACTGGATGCCTGCGTCCCACTCCAACAAATCACCTACCTGTACTCTCAGGCATCCAGCCAGCGGAGCTTCTCCAAATGGTAGTAACACTCTCCTTGGCTCATCGTGGATCTCTAGACCCCGATCATATCTTGTATGTTTTTTTAAGTGAGTCCTCAGATACTCGCCAAGTGAGACTAAGATCCAGACGCCTGTTTGTGTCAGCTGCGCGAATCTTTTGGACAACCTTGCCAGATTTGGCATCCGTGCTTTTGAACGGACAAACCACAAATGGAAAATGCAGTACTGTGACAATGGTTCCAGGCTCCGTGTTTTTGTGCCCGGGACCAGTGCCAGGCCTGTTGGGATGGGCTTACCCCGAGCAGCTTGGGTCAAGCTCAACCGCCTGCGTACTGGTGTTGAGTGATTCCATTCGTCCATGCACAAATGGTGTCTCGCTCCTTCACCAAAATGCGAGTGTGGAGCCTCTGAACAAACCGCAGACCATGTTCTAACAGCGTGTCCTATACATCGGGCACCACATGGATCACGTGATCTGACGACTTTGGATGACGAAACACGATGCTGGCTTAATAACACCACTGCCAGTATTTGATTGAGTCAGTACAGCAGCCTGGGGTAGTAAAAGGATAAACTCTCGGCCCTAGTCCTGTTTGTGTCTGACCTGGAGGGATACCTCCGGAAAGAACGACGATGGCGACAAACTTTTAACTAAATAACCTGTTTATGGTTAAGTAAAAAAAATGGCATAAACCAATTGCATTTAAAAACTTTTTATTAACAATGAATCTAAATTTAATACTAGAAATCAATCAAAGTTTATTCTAAAAAGATGTTTTAGCAGAGTTTATCAACAATCTATTTGATACCGCGGTTCAGCTTATTGGAATAGCATTTCTTTAAGTAAAGAATAAAAATATATTTCAATTTTACTATTTTATTGTTTATAAATATATCTTAAATAATGGATATAAATTTTAGCAGTAATTTGAAATTTCTGAAGATGATACTGCCTATAATATAGGCCCTATATATTTTTGGTTACTGTTTATGCCACACAATGAAAGTATGGAAAAAAATTATGGAAAGGAAAGAATGGAGTGGCACAATGAAATCATGGGAAAAAATTATTGAAGCCAGGCTGAGGGATATAATAGAAATCATTAAACAATAGTATGGATATATGCCAGAAAAGGGAAATACTGATGCCATATTTGCCTTAAGAATGTTGATCAAAAAGTACAAGAAAGGTCAAAGAGAGCTACATTGTGCATTCGTAGACCTAGAGAAAGCTTACGACAGGGTTCCACGGGAAGAGTTGTGGTACTGTATGAGAAAATCAGGAATAATCAGGAATACTGTATAAAAATAGTATGTGCAACTTGTACAGGATTGTACGAGGCAAGCGAAACAGGGGTGAAGTGTGCAGTAGGAACTACACAAATTTACAAGGTTAATGTTGGACTGCACCAGGGATTAGCGTTAAGTTCGTTCATATTTGCAGTGATAATGGACAGGCTAACGGATGAAGTAAGGAGAGAACCACAGTGGACGATGCTGTTGGCTGATGATATTGTGATTTGCGAAGATACCAGGGAAGAAGTAGAGTGGAGACTATAATCCTGGAGGCATGCATTGGAAAGAAGAGGGATGAAAGCAAGTAGGTCAAAGACCGAATATCCGTGCATAAATGGAGGAATGACAGCAAAACAGTAAATATGGAGGATGCACAAGTGCCAAGAGTAAAGGAATTTAAGTATTTGGGATCAATGGTGCAAGAAAGTGGTAGTTGTGAAAGGGAGATAAAGAAGAAAGTGCAGGCAGAATAGAACGGATGGAGAAAAATATCGGGAGTAATCTGCAACAGGAGGTTACCAGCTAAAGTAAAAGGAAAAGTGTACAGTTCAGTGCTAAGACCAACAATGATGTATGGACTTGAGACGGTGGCGGTCACAAAGAAACAAATGGAAGAGGTGGAAGCTGCGGAGATAAAAAAGTTGTGGTTTGCCACGGGGTGACGAGAAAAGACAAGATTAGAAACGAGTGCATCAGGGGCACAGTTAAGGTAGAATAGTTAGAAATGAATATGAGGGAAGGCAGGCTGAGGTGGTATGGACATGTCATGAAGAGAGACCAAAAGTATTTAGGAAGAAAGATAATGGAAATGGAGTTACCGAGAAAGAGGAAAAGAGGGAGACCAAAGAGAATATTTTTAGATGTAGTGAAAGAAGATATAGGGGAAGTTGGTGCAAAGGAGAGGGACGTTGAAAACAGGACTGTTTGGAGAAAGATGATACGCTGTGGCTAACCTTGATTGAAGGGAAAGGTTGAAAGAAAAAGACGATATTTTTGTTTACAAAAAAATTCAAATTTTTGAAGTAAATTTTCGGGACAAAAGCTTATTTGATAAGATATCAAGGTTTTCATAAAAATATGACGAGTAGTTTATTCATTTTCATTTGTCTGCGTATTCTTTAAAACAGTCACTAAATTAAATGGAATATTTTTAAGTTCTATCTTTGCTTTTTAATTACATTCTGTTCTTTGCTATGATTTCAATAATATTGCTTAACACATTGACTGCGGCTGTTTTTTCTCGCTGTGCGCTAAAGCGCTTGTTTTTGTCTCGCTCTACTAGACCGAGATAGTATCAGAAATGCGATTGATTTATTATGCGGCAAAAGTAATTTTATAAAAAGTTCAATAAATAAAAAATTCAATCACTGGAAACAAATATCGTTATGTGCACTGTTATGCTTTGGATTTTACTAAGTGAAGAAAATTGCACTTGAAAAAGTAATGACGTCATCAACTTAACTTTTGGTATAGTTAGTTGAGGCTGCTATAACCACTAGGACATTTCCTACTTGAAATATTTAACAAGTATAAAAGTAAAAATTGTTACTTACCCCAAGTTGTTAATGAGAGAAACATTTGAGAATAATAAATTAGAGATTAAACAACATGCACTTAGAAACTTTTATTCAAAATTACAATTTAGTCTACTAAAACTTCACTTTTAAAAGTTACAAAGAAACATTTGAGAATAAAACTTAGTCTACTGAATGAAAAACTGACTCAAGATATGCTCGATTACTACTATAGATATGACAAAAAATTGCTTTCTCAGTATAAGCAATTCTCCTTACTTCCTTTTTTTCCATGTTTGATCGAAATAAGACAATTTACACAGCGCTGAAATCCTCGAATTTAAACTTACCTGAAGGATGAGTTATCTTATCTTTAGCGTATGAAGTGTAAAATGAAGGACGAGATAACTCGTCCTTAGCGCTCAAAGTGTTAATTTACTTGTTTTGCTATTTTCGTATATTGTGAATTTTTTTCTTTTTATATTCATGAATACATTTGTAAAACGTGTTTCTTTATTCATTGCTATTTTTACTTCTTTATTCATTTTTGAAATAGATTATTTTATAATTGTTGTTTTTTGCATAAATATATTTATTTATTGTTTTAACTTCATTAACTTCGACTGGCATAATAGAATTTGATGTTATTTATCATAGTTTGCATTGTTTGCTTTTCCTACTATTTGATTTATGAATATTATTTTATTTTTATATTTCTTGCATAGCTACCAGATGTATTTGGAAAAAATTTCCAAACTTGGAGTTTCTTTTTACGTTTTTCTTTATTTATCTTGCTCGTTTGAGTTAAATTCTAAACTTCCATTAGCTGTGCTCCCTATCATCATTACGCCGACAAGTGATGCACTAGATATATAAAAGAATCTTTCATTTTTTTTCTTTTTTCTTTGTAATATTTATGTATTCTTCTTTTATTTTTCTTTCATTTTTCTCTTATTTCTTATATTTTACCTGATCAAGGTGTTGCAGCTACGCTTTTTACAGATTTTTTTTACACTCTTCTAATTACTCTAGTCAATATAAAATTTCTTTCTGCAATAAAAGTAGCTGCCCTTTACCTCTTTTATGGCACTGAATCCAAAAATAAACCTTAAAAACATTGGTTAGCTCTAGTTTTTAAGATATTGGCCCCAGCAACCTATGCTAGGGGAGATAAGTGATCTCCCTAAAATTCTGATTTAATTAACTATCTATTTTGTATAATCACAATTTCAACTCTTTTAGATAACATGCTCAAAGATCTTTTTAATACAACTACCAAATTACATCTTTCACAGCTACATGTTATAAGACCTCTGTCGACTGCTACATTTAATCTCCTTTGACAGATCATTTGGTGTTTCTTTTAAAAGTACTGAAGCCGCCCATCTTTTGAGATATTTGAGAAAAGTAAAGTCACGTGTTTTATTATGATAATAGCTAGGCTTATAACATATGGATGTATAAAAATATTTGAGTGAGACTTACCTCAAATGTTTTTTAATGTTCTTTATGTAGGTTGTGAAAACTTATTAAGAATTAAAGCTTTTGAGACTCTCACAAAAAAGCATACAGTGTCCTTTATTTGTGTGATGAACAGTAAAATACAATAGGTAATGCTACCCAGCAAAACTCATTCAATTTAGATTACTATAAAATACCTCAAGCAGGTGCAAATAAACTGCAAAGAACAGTAACTGTCTAATACGTTCATATAGAAAAATTTGCACCGTGTTTTTTTTGTTTAAAATTGAGCTCTTTTAACTACAAGAACAATAATCTGTCAAGGTAGCTTGCAGTATATTTTGAGATGCCTTTTGTTTATTAAAATTTTTCAAATAACTTCTGTTATACAATATCTGTGAGGATTTGCGTGTCTTAGCCACTAGAATAAGAAATGTTTACGATCAGTACTTTAATTGTAAAGTTGGAGATCAAGACAAGCCTTGGCTTCTTCACATATGCTGCAACTCCTATGTGACCGCCTTTAAAAGTGGTTGAAAAAAAAAAGAATGTAAATGCCATTTGTGGTCCTAATGGTTTAGAGCAGTTTGTAGTCCTAATGATTTAAAGCAGTGTTTTGTAACCTGGGATGCTGAAATTAATTTTACGGAGTGCTGGGGAAGGTGACATATGTGGTAGTCAAAAGAAAAGGAAAGTGTTTGGACATTGGTAGCGGATGCTGGACTGCTTAGGCCTGACCAAAAGCAGTGCTGATGTAGAAAAAGATCAAGAAATACTGATTTAGAGAGTATTTATAGATACCGTAAACGATTTTTACTTCTGTATCACGACTTTCATTAAAAAAAGAATTCAACAGGAAGAAGTCTTCAATAGAGTTTCTTAACATACCATCTGCAATTCTTTCTGTTTCTTACAGTGATAAGCTGCCAAATCTTGAACCATGTGAATCTTGATCTGTTGCGTTCAATGGTGCAGAAAGCAGTGAAGAGTCTAGCATTTTTAAACCGTACACATCTATTGATAAAGAATTTGTTATTAATACATGTGAACTACATTTAATCAATGAAAGTGAACTGTTGGTAGCAATTTAGATTTACCAAACGTTAAAGCTGACCCATTGACTTTCAAATTAAAACAATGAAATTTACTTGAAAGTGGTGTCAATATTTGGTGTAAATATGGTGTCAATCTGTCAAAGTGAGGTCAATGGAATTTGCTTCAAAGTTTCAATAGACATCAACAATATTTTGTCCATTTTTTTACTACATAAGGGGAACTTTTATATTACAAAGATGTTGGTGGTATTATACAAGAATTTGGCTACTCACACTGACAAGAAGAATTAAGACTGTTCATTGATTCGTCAAAACTGGGTCTAAAAGCTACGCTGCTGTATAATGGAAATATAGTGCCATTAATTCGTGTTGGATATGCACCTCATATGAAAAAAACATACAAGACTATGAAGCAAAATTTACGTTTGAAAAACGATACCAAGAAAAATGGAGCCCATAAATGTTAGTTAATTACTGTTGGACTCTTGCTCAAAATCAATCGGACTTGTCTTACAGCAGGAAAGTTAGAAGAAAGCAGTTGTGAACATGCATGTTTCTGTTTTTGCTTTAGCGTTAATGCGTGCATTCAAAGAAAATTAAAATTAAAAATGTTTTAAAATCTATAAGAAATATCAATTTTACTATAAAAATTTTTTTTGAATTTTGTTGATCTGTGTTATCTTTCTCCTGTTTTAGCGTCTGGCGTTATGGAATTCTTTCTTGTTCTTGGTCTTTTTAATTCTTTATGATTTTTATGTATAACTAATTTTGATAGGGATCGAGAATAAAAAAATAAAGCGAAATGAAAATTAAATGAAGTATATAACACTAAATAAACTACAATTAATGCAGTATTTGAAGTAATGTTCGCATTAATGTACGAATTTTTAAAAAATTGTAAAAAAATTAATTTACAAAATACCGAAAATTCTTTAACGACTTTTGAAGTAATTGATTTATAATCTTTATTCCATTTTGAAATATCAAAAACAGGATCTGGATTTGAATCAGCATTGTCTCCGAAAATTGTAAAGATCAAATCCAATTTTTGACGACAGTGATTGTCAGTTTGAGTATCCTAAGAATGACAATGAATTTATTTTTTACAACTCTTAAACAAATTCCTATAATATTAAAATTTCCTTTTAAAATCATATGTGGCAAACACTTTTTTAAGCGGTTTGTATGGAAGTATTATTCATTCTTAAAAACATAAAATTTTATACAAAAATATAAATAACAAAATGTTTGCTTCAATTTTGTTATAAATATAGTCTAACATCGACAATTTTTTGTTCTCCCTTGACCTTCTTCTTTAATAAATTGTTTTATCCAACTTTTCAAAATAAAATTTACGCATTGCTTGATGTAAAATCAATCATATCCGAATAAAGCAGGGGAGGAGGTAAAAGGGCAGATTTTCTCCTAAGACATAAAAAAATTAGGCAAAATCTTTTTCTTTTTTTGGACATTAGCCTAGAGCACTTTTTGGTCAGGAGAAAGTTTTAGCTGATGCTACGTTTTTAACGCCAGTTATTTTAAAACAATGCAGCCAGGAATATACCATAATTAATTAAAAACATGCTAAGATAAATTTTCTTTTTTTTTGTTGAATGACTTTGACTTTTCTCGACGATGCTTTTTTATCGTTCTTAACAAAGTACGATTTTCTACAAAAGCAGTTGTGCGGGGTTCTAATTTGTAAATATGTTATTCGTCCATACATCTTTGCTCATTCCGAAATAGGGCTTTAATAGGTTTGCGATAAACTTTATTATGCTTCCTCTCTTTTCTAATATGGATGCCGTTAAGTGCACAGCCCTCACTACAACGAAAGACCTAAAATTTTTTTACTTGACATTCTTGTTCCTCTTCCCGTTTTTTACGGATCGCCACAGCAAATTGGTTTTGTCCAACTTGCACTGTCACTTGGATCTTTCACAGTCAAACCCACTCTTTTCATGTCCTCATGCTGGCCATAAATCTTTGCTTGGATCTGTCTCTACATCTTTTGTCTCTCAACTCCATCTATAGCATAGTTTTACCTACATAGTCTTCTTAACTTCTCTACACATGACTAAACCATTTCAAGCCTCCGGTTCTTCATTTTATTACGTAATTTTCTCTCATGCACTGTCGAACGTATTTCTTTACTCTTGAATTTGCTTAATCTTGTTACTCCCAAAAAAATCTTTATGTTTACATTTCAGCTACTTTCAAGAATGCTTCTTGTCTTTTAGTTAGTACAATTGCTTCTAACTCATTCATCATTGTTGGTCTCATTAACACCTTGTACAATTTCTTTTTAATACTAGTTGGTGTCTTTCTTTTGAAAATTACACATACTTTTTTTGCAAAATTACAATTGCACCTTCTTATGCGCTCCAGCTTGAATACGTATTTTAACTTCACGATTGCATCCTTTATTACACTAAGCAGTTAATCTTAAATCGTTTAATTCTTTTTTTTGTTATTTCTTAATCCCAGTAAACTTGATTGACTATCAAATGTCTAATTCACTGCCATATAATGGCTTTTGCTTTTACTGACTTTTATTTCTCTTTTGTCCAATGCATGTCTTCACTTCTCGAAGACAAATAATACAATAAATTTAACTAATGCATGCAAAATAGAGCCACATTAAAAATATCAAAAGAACTTGTACAAGGACTTTGATCAAAATTAGCTCACTGCAATCAGGTGTTTTTTATGAGAAAGAAATTTGGTTTTGCATATCTTGACCCAGTTCAATTAAAATTTTTTTACAAAAATTTAATTTGATTTTATCATCACTATCATTATCAGTTGCTATTTGCAATAGCATTTTTCTGAATTCACCAGTTGTAGTGCAAACGTGAAAAAATTCTGCAAATAATTTACCATTTTTTTATCAGATAATAATAATAAATACCTTAATTTTTATAATTTTAACCCATAACATATAACTTGCTGCAAGTTTTATTATTTATTTTGCCAATATATTCAAAAACAAAGAGCACTTAATTTTAACCATCATTTAAAGAACGATTTGGAAGCAAATTGCTGTTCAATGAAGCAAATTTTTTAAAAAATATTTAGGTCTGAAGTTTATCTTAATTAACAAAAGTTTACTTAATTAATTCGCCTCCAAACTTAATGTTGATAAAAGTTTTGTTCCCTAAAACATATTTAATAATTAATTAATTTAGTAGATCATTAAATATTCTGTATTACGCAGCAATTATTTTTTTTAGTGATTTTGTCTTTTACGTTAAAATTTTAAGATATACATTGTATAATTATTTTAAAAAAAGTTAAGTTATGTACTCGAAATTTCAAAATTAATAAAATGATAATCGTAATATTGGCTACTTCTTTTATTTTTAAAATACGTTCATTATGTTTTGAAAAATTTAACTCGTTTTTTTGCTTCCAATTTTACAGTTGTTAGGACGTCTATCTCGGTCAGTCAATTAGAATAAATTATTAAAAATATACTTATAGGTTAGAAACAAAAATCAGAGAGGCTCGAATAGCATTCCAAATCTTCACTTTTTTATTGTGCTATTGAGTTTCAATTCTTTAATTGAAAAAAAATCCACTAAATTTTTGAATAAAAGTTGAGGGGAATTATTCCATTACCTCGGTATCAGAATTAATCAAATTGGTTTCCTGGTTTTCTTCCAAATAATAGTCAGCGGAGTTTTCTGCTTCATCTTGAAAGTTTTGATTCATCTCCTGTTTAACTTCAGTCACTTCCATGTTCTAAATAACTTCTAACTTTTAAATTTAAAAGAATATTTTTAAGGAATGTACAAAAAAAAAAAGAGGAAAAAATTTCCAATCAAAAAAACTTTTATACATAACAAAATTGTTATAGATTTAGAAACAATTGAACGGCGTAATTTTTTTATTTATTACTTGAACTTAACTCACAGCCACATTTACTGAATTTATACCAAAATTAAAAGCTTTGAACTTGTTTGAAGAATTTAAGAATTGCTAGTGTTTACCAGGTAACATAGCATTAACAAAATTTTAAAGAAAAGTGTTAGTTGCCATGCGAAATGAGACTTTCCTTAACATATTCCCTTATCGTACAAAAGGATATGTATGTCCTACGCGTCTAGGTCGAAATTCCGAAAGTTCAAAATAACGTTTGGGATTTTGACTTTTGGGAATTTGAACGGGACCAGTGTCCTACATAACAAACCAATAAAAAAATTTTTTGATTTAAAAAATTTTTTTTTTTATTGAATTATAAAAATTCAAACAAATAAAAAAAATTATGTTATTTGGTTGTCAATAATGCTTTTAATTAATAAACAGCAAGCAACCCACCAAAGACAAAAAATCGTCGACAAAGTTTTTATTTTGGACATGTATTACTCATACTTAAAAACAAATTTTCATCAAGTAAAGGTATAATATGCAAAAAAGTATTCTTTACATTACTTTAACTAAATTGAATATTTCAATAATCAATAAGTTACCTATTAAATTGGTTGGAGAACATGGGAGAAATATGTTTTGTACGCGTTAAAAGTTTAAATATAGCGTGACGTCTCTCGGATACTATCTGTAAACTTATTTATTACAACAGCAAACAGGAAAAAACTTAAATGCTGATCCTTGGTGAAACTTAACTTTGACACTAAACTCGTCCGTTATTCCATAAGGAGTCTTGACTGTTTTTAAATATATTTACCCTCTTGACATTTTCTCCTGTCCTATGTCTTTGTCTAACCAAGCGAAATACTTTGTCAGCTGCATGGTTTAGCATGGTCAAGTGACTAAAAGGCCGTGCTTGTGATCAACGTGGTCTCGATTTAAAACCTATTCGCGCCATTCTGTTATGATATTGGAAAAGACACTTTGCGACACTTTTCCTTGTTTAGCGATCTTGTTAACCTTTTTCTTACCATTGTTCCACAAAGGGAAAAATTTTTTCAGAGCTGTTTTGAAATTATTAATTATAGATAGTATAATGTTGTTTGTGTGTTGTTAAGGAGTTGTTTTGCCATATTGACCAACTTACTAAAAAGTACTTTGTGTATATGAATATTTGTGTGATCGCCATTTTCATAAAAATTGCATTTTTGGTGTAAGGCATATTTACGAATCTATATAAATCCTTGTCGTTTTCAAAACGCTTTTGCATGCTATCATATTTAGTAGACACATTCGGTTACAACCCATGTTAAAAGCAATCCAAAATATAAATATTAGGTAGGGTAAAATTTATAACCTAGCCTCTAAGGTTTTTGAAATCAGAGCAGCCTTGGTGCCGGTCCCAAGCCCGGATAAAGGGGGAGAGTTGCGATAGGAAGGGCATGCGGCGTGAAACACAGTCAGATATTTTTCAATGCGCGTTGTAAAATCTGACTTCATACCGGATCGGTCGAGGCCCGGGAAAACAACAACCGTTACCAGTGACTGGGAACCAAGGGTCACTGATGTACATGCTACTTGAATGCAAAGAAGAGTTGGAAAGCAGTGGAAAAGAAGGAAGGAGAGAAATGAATAGAGAAAGAAAGCTAAGAAGATCAAGCTAAGGGTTACTACATTAAATGTTGAAACCATAACCGGCAAAGAAAGAGAAGTGGCGGATCTTATGGAACAAAGAGGGGTGAACATACTGTGTGTTCAGGAAACTCGCTGGAAAGGGGAGAGAGCAAGATGCATAGGTAAAGTATATAAAATGTGGTACTGTGGAAGTGGAAAAAAAAGAATAGTATAGGATTTATGTTGAAAAAGGAGCATGTGGACAGGTTAGTGGAATGGTCGAGGGTAACAGACAGGATAATATGCTTGAAGATGGAGCTTGATGGCGTTATGTTAAATGTTATCAGTGCGTAAGCGCCACAAGTGGGGTGCATACGTGAAGAAAAGGAAATATTCTTGCTGGGCGTAGATGAGACAGTGGAAAAGATACCAAGGAATGAAAGAATTGTAGTGGGAGCAGACCCAAATGGGCACGTAGAAGGAAAGAATAACGGTGATGAAGAATGCATGGGAAGACACAGATTAGGGAAAAGAAATAGCCAAGGACAAGCAGTGGTGGATTTGCTAAGAGAAGGGAACTAGAGATCACTAATACATATTTTGTAAAGAAACCAGCACATAGAGTCACCTACAGCAGTGGCGGACGCAGTTCGCAGGTGGATTACATTATGGTGAGTAGACGAAGGATGAAGGAAGTGGCGGATACAAAAGTTGTTGCCGGTGAAAGCGTAGCGAAACAGCAAAGAATAGTGGTAATCATTTGGACAAAGTCGAGGAAAGCATCAAAGCTAGTGAAGAGAATAAAATGGTGGAAACTAAAGGACTCGAAAGTGAACAATAAATTCAAAATGGAAGTGAATGAAAGCGGAATACTTGGTGGACAGGAACACTGGCAAAGAATAGCTGAGAAAATGCGGAGCATTGCCATAAGGAAACTGGGTGAAACATCGGGAAAAATTGGCACGGCAGGTAGACGGGAAACGTGGTGGTGGAACCAGGAAGTTCAGGAGAAGCTAAAGGATAAGAAAAAAGCTAAAAAGGGATGAGCTACCATCAGAGATGATGCAAGCAAGTTGGCCTATAAAACTGCAAGAAAGCAAGCTAAGAGAAAAGTGGCAAAGACAAGAAACAAGGGATATGAGGAACTCTACGAAAAACTGGAAACAAAGAAGGGGGAAAATGAGGTGTTCAAAATAGCAAAGCAGAGAAACAGACAAAGCAAGGATGTTCAACAAGTAAGAGTAGTCAAGAGTAAAACTGGGAAGATTCTGATGGAGAAAGAGAAAGTGAAACAGAGATGGAAGAAGTATTTTGACAACTTAATCAACTGTGAAAAGCCTTTAAATTGTTTTTTTATTTGCATATCACTTAACACCAAAATTAAAAGAAAAAATTTCTTTTATCTTTAAACTTTATCAAATAAGCATTATAAATTACTATTTTAATGGTTAATTACAATTTAAATTTATCATCAATTTTAACTATAAATAAGCATACAAAAAAAAAAAACATTTGAAATTCATATAAACTTATCCTTTTGTCTTGATATACCATTAATAGTACAAGTTTTGAACAAATAATTCAAATTAAAAACGGAAATTAGCTCTACAGCATGTTAACGAAGTCGCTATTATATCCTTTCATGTCCTATTAGGACATATGTGTCCCATTTCAACAAACATCTGTGAATTTTGTAACTTCAAAATATTTGCTATAAAAAAAGTTTAGACTACTTTTACAATCTTTGATGTTTACAAAAATATATTTTATGGGCTATATGTGTTATATATTACGTGACTAAAATTAAAAAAATATTTTCTAAATATTTTAATTTTGCTGGAAGAGTGTTTTTAAAAAACTAATTTCTGTTAAAGATACATACAGTATTTTTTTACTGTAAAAATTATTTTCTGTTATTCTTCTTCATTGCGTACATTTATCACTTTTTATGTTTTCAGAATTTTTTTTCTTTTTTTTTTTTATTCGATAATTTTCAAACACGATTTATATTTCTTAATAGATCTTATGAGTTAAAAAACTATAGAAACAAATTGCCGAAAAAGAAAGTTATCTCCCATCTTACAAATAATAAAAATGTTGATCTAAAAAAATGGATAGAATTTGACAATTTTATAATAAATCTATAAAAAAATTTGTAATTTTATTTAGAACTCTTTGCCCAAAATTAGAAGATCAAGAAGATCAAAAGATCAAAAGAGGATTCATTACCAATGCAGATAGTTCTAGGGCAACATAAAAATTTTTTACTGTAATCTTCAGTACAAAAGTCCTTGAGCAAGTCGCGAGGCAATTAATTTCCCATTGTGCCACCAATGGGAAATTAATTGCCTCGCGACTTGCAAATTTATGCAAATTTTGTTTTTTTTCTACCATTTTTGGCATGCAAAAAAATAAGCACTGGTACCTTAAAGAATAAGTAAAATAAACAATAATAAGTATAGCGTACTTTTCAATAAATGAATTCGTGAATGGTGTGGTGAGATTTGCTACACCCCAGACACAAATCCTCAATGGTCAGTGAGCAAGGAGTAGAGTTGTGCATTTGCTCAGAAGAGTGAACTGAGAAATTAGATGGATGGATAGCACTGTCACTGCTGCAAGACGTAAGATGCATTGTATATATATATAAACATCACCTGGGGTATGATATCTTACCTAACCAGTGGAGAGCTAATGAGGTTTCGTCGTCTGTGCATAAGCGCGATCTTGTTCCTTATGTAATTGCGAGTGTGATGCACATGAGCTAATAGCGGACCACATCATTTTTGCATACCCCACATACTGGGCACCAAAAGGACGTCATGGTCTGTTACACTTTGATGACCATATCAGATGCTGCTTTAAGAACATTAATGCTCCATCATCTTAGTTGAACAACTACAACGACGGAATCATCTCACCTCATGACGATGACGGCATAGAATTTTTAGTTTTGTAATTGCCATGTTTAGTTACATAATGCATAAAATAAAGCGTGATTGACTTTTCATTTCCTTTCTATATTTATTCTCCTGAATCGCAATAAAGCAACGGAGCCGGTATACGTAGGGGAAAGCGATTGCCTCACCTATTATGGGAGATGCCAAATATTCCTATCTGATCGAAAATTTTCACTTTAATTTTTAGTTTTTTTGGAATGTAACTAAAACTTAAAACTGCTTGCTCAGCCCGCCGAGCAGAGCATAAATACACAACAAAATGGCGCAAGTAGGTTTTAAACCGAGAACATATCAATCACAATTACGGCTTTTTCTTAATACCCTTGACAGCAAGCAAAACAAACATATTAGAAACATTGTTCCTTAGGAATAAGTTACGGTTTCCTCTCTTTTAACAGTACTACATTCAATCTGCAAGGTGTGTCTAAGCTAATTTTTACGATCTGCAATTGCCGTTCTTTTTTACAAAACAAAATCGTATTAGTATTCTCTTCTTCTTAACCGAATAGCGTCTGAAGCCAACCCTTGTAAAAATATTTGTAATTTGGATAAACATATCCAATTTTTTTCAATCTGGTATAACTTATGCAGTAAATTTATTACAAACTAACTTTTTTTGTATCGTATTGCAATTTAGAACAATTTAGATATGATTGATTTTTGGATTTGTCATATTTTGTTTTTTAAACAACGATCTGTAATTTTTTGTTAAACTGGATATATTGCGTTTGCTATAATTTTATTGGAATCGTTATGCATTTAACCTTTCATAAGAAAACTTTCCAACTGCTGCAATTTCAAGGGCTTTGGAAATTTAACTTTTTTGTTTTTTCAATTTACTGGCAATTTTCAACTCATTTTTGTTTTGCAAACGATACAAGCCAATTTCGGAACCTAAATTGAAAAATCTTAAATTCTTAAAACTATCAAAACTGTCAATTCACAATTGTTTTGACTTTGTTTCAATTCGATTTATTTTATCAGCCAGACAAATGATACTTTGTATTCAGAAAAATGTTCTATTCACTTTTATAAAAGCATGTTGTATATTACTACATCTGTCACTGCGATAGTACGTGAGTAAGAAAAATTTATCAAGATTAAAAGACAGAATCAAGCAGCATATCCTTAAAATCGTCTGCAACCAGATCAAATCTAAATTGTACCTAGCCGATCCCAGAATTAGATTCCATGATTGATTTAAAAATGATGATTTAAATATATAGTTTCAAAACTGTTCTAGAAATCGTAATATCAGCATGTTTTCTCGTTTGGCAACTGGCAGGTTTTTGTACAATTTAGCAACTTTTAAAGTTGTCTTTTCAAGACATTAAAGCCAATTTTATGTCATAAAAAGGAGTTTCTTAATCAGTTGAAAATCAAGTATTGGCTATGCGTTTGGTTAATCAATCAGACACATTTCCTACTGTCAAATCAAACCAGCCAGCTGATTTTGCTGCTCACAAATTGTTTAAGTAAAATTTGAGCTTACTTTCAATCAGTGTCAACATGTCCTTTTAGTAAGTGTTAACCAAAAAGTATCTTAAAAAGAATTTTTTTCAAAATTATCATAGAGCAAAAAAGTAAGAATTTTTCTGGAATTAAAGCTTTTTTAAAAGTATATTTTAAAGCATAATGCTGATTCAGATCTTATGGAAAAACTTTTGCATTACGTGTTTAAAAAAGGGATGTTTTTTATCGACATTAAAAAAACTACTAAAATAATTTTTGAATTCAGTTATAGTTGTATAGTATTTACAATCATATTCAAGTAGGCAAAGCTTGAGTAAATTGGTTGTATCTAAGAAGCAACAAAAAGTATTCACAGCAAGGCAACAGTCCAATGACAACAATGTTCCACCAGCGCAACTGCGAGGAACACCGCTAAGCCGACTAGCAGATCAAGTTGTTCTGCTAACCCAGAACATCGAGGATTCATTTGAGGCTAAAAAGAAGGCCGGTGCCGTATTTGTCAATCTGACAGCTGCTTATGATACTGTCTGGCACCGTGACCTTACCTGCAAGTTGCTGAAACTACTTCCGGATAAGTACATGGTCAAAATGATTATGGAGCTTAAAAACGGTGTTCCTCAGGGATCGGTCTTAGCTCGCCTCCTATTTAACATCTATACGTACGACCTTCCTTCCATGTTTTCCAGAAAGTTTGCTTATGTTGATGACTTAGCATTGCTGCATTCTTCTGGAAACTGAAAGGATTGGAGGGGACTTTAAGCCAAGACATGTCTAAATTTTCAGCGTATCTCCAGACTTGGAGGTTGAAGCTCAGTCACACTAAGACGGTGACAGCAGCCTTTCATTTAAATAACCGAGAGGCCAAACGTGAGCTAAAGGTCTACAACAATGGTAGACTTTTACCGTTCTGTCCAACCCCTACTTATCTTGGGGTAAAACTGGACAGATCGCTCACGTTTCGTCACCATCTAGTGGCATTGCGCAAAAAACTATCCTCGCGCGTCACACTGTTGAGGCGACTTGTAAGCTCGGGATGGGGTGCTGGTGCTAAAACACTACGCATAGCCACCTTATCTCTAGTCCACTTAACAGCTGAGTACTGTGCGCCAGTCTGGTGTCGCAGTGCTCACACTCGCCTCATCGACAGTGTCTTGAACGACGCCTTGCGCATAGTTACTGGATGATACCACTCCAACGGATCACCTACCTATACTCTCAAGCATCCAGCCAGCTGAGCTTCGCCGAATGGGAGCACACTCTCCTTGGCTCATCGTGAATCTCTGGACCCCGATCATATTTTGTATGGTCTCTTAAGTGGGTCCTCAGATACTCGCCAAGTGAGACTAAGTTCCAGACGCCCGTTTGTGCCAGCTGCGCGGAATCTCTTGGACAACCTTGCCAGACTTGGCATCCGCGCTTCTGAATGGACAAGTCACAAATAGAACGCGGAGTACTGTGTAAATGCTTCCAGGCTCCGTGCTTTTATGCCCCGGACCGGTTCCGGGCCTGTTGGGATGGGGTTACCCCGAGCAGCTTCGGTTAGGCTCAACCGGCTGCGTACTGGTGTTGGGCGATTCCATTGGCCCATGCACAAATGGGGTCTCGCTCCTTCACCGAATTACGAGTGTGGCGCCTCTGAACAAACCGCAGACCATGTACTAACAGCATGCCCTATACATTGGGCACCACATGGAGCACGATGTCTGACGGTTTTGGATAACGAAACACGATGCTGGCTTAATAACACCACTGCCAGCATCTGATTCAGGCAGTGCAGCAGTCTGTGGTAGTAAAAGGATAAACCCTCGGCCCTAGACCTGCTTGTATCTGACTTGGAGTGGATGCCCTTCAAACTATGACGACAACGATAACCGCTAAGCCGCAAGGGCATACTGACGGTGGTTCCAATATGCTAACCACATCGAGTCAGCTAACACGGATCGGGTTAAGTTAAATCCTGCAGTTACATTGCAAACATTAAGTAAGAAAGTTGTGCAACCGAAAATAGAAAGTTGTGCCAGCTGTTTAAGTTTTTAACTTTTTCAGCTGGGGTCAACAACAAGCTGTAGTGGCCTGACGAGTCCTAATAAGGACAAAACAGGCCTGTCGGCACTTGCTTGTTGATTGACTTGACCATTATTACTTAAAGCAACAGTCATTACCAAGTAAAAGCACCAATTCCTTTTCTATAGCAACTTACTTTCAATAAAAATTCTTTTAAACTTTCAATAAAGTTGTTTGTAGTTTCTCGAACCAAGTTGCTCATGATAGAATTAACTTCATTCTGTAATAGAATATAATTTTGAATGAAATAACTTGGTTTAATTGAATTTTCATCGTGATGATTAAAAAATTTAAAAAGCTTAAACTTACATCTACAATACCATTTCAAGAATAAAATTTTGGCCTAAGTTTTATTATATTTTTAGTAACACCCTCTGGATTTTATTTTTCTGCCTTTAAAATCAGCTTGGTTTGAATTGATCAAACGACATTTAAAACAGTTTGCTTTCTCAAAAAATCTATATTAACGCATATCAGCTTCATCATTTGTTGAAATTTAGTTTACACGAAACGAAAAATATTTTTGCTGTTTTTTAAAAGTTTTTGGCAGCGTGGTCGAGTGGACAAAGTGCTTTGAGTGTGATCGATATGGTCTCCGTTTAAAACCTACTCGAGCCATTCTATTGTGTTATTTTCATTCAATTTCAATTTTTTATTTCTTGTGAAAGACACTTTGCAATACTTTCCATTCCTTGGAGGTATTAGGAAGCAGTTCTAAATTTTAGTCATACTTCTATAAAACTAAAAAACAAAATAGAAAAGTTTTGTCAGACTACAATATCTTGGCAGCTCCGGAAACAGATTGGGGTAATTAGTTGCTTTATTTATAGCGCTTTCGTCGCTTTTCTGCAAATCAAGAGAATAAATATAAAAATGAAATAAAATGGAAAATGATCATTTGATGCTTTTTTCAACTATGACAAAGATTTAAAAGAATTGAGATCAAAAAGAACTTTTTTGCTTCGTTGATAAGATATAAGTTGTTGCATTATAGGCTAGTCCATATTTTGTAAATAAGAAATTTTAACTTATTTAATAAGTCAAAACTACAACCGATTGGTTATAATTGCAATCTGCTTTGTAAATGTTTTGTTTTGTTATACTTTCATTTAAAAATTAGGTTAATCCTGTAATTGAAGTAGATCTTTGACTACTTTACGAAATATTTGAGGAGCCAGGTCGGTTTAGAAGTATATAATTAGTTGTACAGTAGTTATGAGTAGGTTATGACATGCTAGATTCATTTTTACACACATCTCTTCATAAATCCTATTTCAACTGGGGAAATGTAAATTGACATAAAGAAATTTTAAAATTGAATAAGTATTTACAAACACAACTGGAAATTGTTCGAGCTTTTCAGAAGAGTGCTTAATCACTTCAGCAGTCAGAGCTATTATTCCAATTTAAGAGAACACAAATATTTAAAAAACATTTTTTTAAAATGATCCCAACAGACTGTTATGCCTGTGCGGCTCATAAGGAAACATACCATCTTATACTAATGTAATCTTATATTTAATATGGAATCTTATTTAAATCAAATCTTATACAAATAGATTTTATTTGAATAAGATGTTGTGTCCCCTGACGAGCCGCACAGGCAAAACAGTCTGTTGGGACTCTTTTAAGAAAATGTTTTTTAAATATTTTTATTGGTACTACGACAGTTGATTGAACGACACTTGATCGAACGACACTTGATCAAAATGACACTTGATCAAAGCGATACTTGATTCAAACAACACTTCATCGAAGTGATGGTTAAGCGAAACAACAGTTAACAAAAAAAAAACTTTTACGTGCTTTTGCGATTGAACAATCTTTTTATTATTGTAAATTAGGTTGATAAAAAGCAATGATCATCAGTAGGACGACAGTTTGTTTTTATTTTTTTATAATTTTTTTGCCCGTATCAAGGCCAGGTTTTTTCAACAAGGTACCTGGGCAAAAGCATTTTTTGGGAGGCAGCAAGTAGATCTTTCTCCTAGTTACGTTGGTGTTTTCTCTTGTTATGTTGCACCCTATTGGTGTGAGAAACTCTTTATTTAGTTATTCAAGGATTTTATTATGTTTTTTATTTTCATTTTATTTCCCGTTAAATTTATTTGTTGTTTTAGATAATCGCCTGACGAGTCGTTTTTCGGCGAAAAAGATTAGTTTGCAAAATTTAAATAAATTTTGCTCTGATCATCCAAAACTTTAACAGTTAAATTGAAAGCACTTATCTTTGTATGTATACATATGATTAAATGATTAAATTTCAGACCACAAAATTTAATTTAACATTAACATTTTTTGTAATATATAACTTTTTTTCAAAATTTCTTATATATAAGTTTTTTTTAAATTTTTGGCCATGTTTTTCAGAAAAGTGATCAATCACATCAAATCAGAGCAGTTAATTTAATAAAATTTAATTAAATTAACTGCTCTGATTTGACGTTTCGCTTGCATGGGTTCGACAAGAGTGATTGAAAATTTGTAAAATAAAATGAATCAAATAGAAATACAGTTTAAACAAAACAATTGTATGCCCACGAAAAACGTAAAAAAACAAATAAAGAACTGCGGCTGGGATGATGGTTACAGTTGCTTTCATATAAAGCGGTGTGTCTTCAGGTGTGTGGTAGAGCTATTATTTTCTTATAATTGAATTTAGTGTTATATCTTAGAAATCAGTCCATAGGAGATCAAGAGTCTGCTGTTATTTTGAGACCGTTAGTTTGAAAAATTGTCAATATGTTTTGATTCTTTATATAATTGGTCCTAATTTCCCGTTTAATATTGCCAAGTCATTGACTCTGTTTAACTCAGGTATTGATTTTGTACATTTTTTTAAGTTCGTGCCGTAGGTATAATTCAATATATATAAACGGACAGCATTTAAAAAAATTAGATTGCTTTAACCGTGGTATATATTCTGCACAATGAAAATTGTGCGGTCATAAATATATTTGGAAAAACTAAAAATAAATTCCCCGTTAAATAATCCGGACACACACGTTTTGGAATATTGCTTGAAATAAACAAAGCAACAAAATCTTTGACAAGGATAACGCTGCTCTTTTTACCGATAACAAAATAAAACTCAATAACAACTTAACCGAACGTTTATCAGCTGCTATAGTATTATTTTATTTGAGAATCCAACAATACTCATAATTCATATTTTTACAAATGGAAATAGATTTTCTGACTCAAAATCACCATTAACACATTTATAACACAATCTTACTGCAAACTAAATAAAGTAAAGTGAATTGAGCAACAAATACGAATATTTTATTACAGCTCGTTTCAGGAGCTTTTGTGGGTTACATGTGGCCCGCGAGATAGGTTGCCTTACTACCAACTGTACAAGGAGTTATGTTAAGAATAACGATTTAAAAAAATTAATACCTGTATCAGACGAATAATATCATTAAGAATTAATTCAAGTTCTTGTTTCCATTTGTTTATATCTGAAAACCAAGGTGGAGTTGTCATGTCAAAGTGCAGAAGAGTTCCGATCCTTAAAGCGTCAATCGTCTGATTTATATTAGAAGGCGTGGAGTCACTCTAAAAGCAACGAGTTATTTCAATATTATATGGTTGCGACAAAATCTTAATTTTATAAGACTCATAAGGTCGATTCAGTCTGAGATTCAATTCAAACTTTCGTTGATGCCTTACCAATTTTTGCTTAGCCATTTATACAAAAAATCAACTATATCTCATCTTTATTCATTGTTGTATAAATGTGTCTTCTGCAGTTGTTTTTCGGTGACCAACTGGAAGATTCGAGACTTTGTTTTAGAAATCATTTTTGCATGCAAGCATGTTTTGTGTTTTGATTTAACCTCCACCACAATAAAAAACGTATTGTCGCATAGTAAGTGATTACAAATTAAGTGAGAACTTTAGCAATACGAGGATAACTTTCTGCTTGTTGGTAACAAAGCATGCTAAGGTTTTTTGAGTTGAAATGAAGTTTTTTATACTCGCTTTTTTAAAAATGAATACTTTTATCAATGAATAGACTGTTTATATGTGCATTTGTGGTGTCAAAAGCTGTCCAATCTAACCGAGATATTGCCGTTGGTTAGGAAAGTAGTTTTCAAATAATCTTTGAAACTTCTGCAATTTTGCTGCAAATAACAGCTTTAGTTGCAATTTATTATTACTCCCTTCACGATAACTACCAGCAGAGTCGGAGCTGCTTACAATTTTATGAAAAATGGAAAGCTCCAATCAGTTTCACCAAAGCTTTGATTTTCTTTCAAAAACATTTATTTCTCTTTCGTTTTAGTTACATTTCCCCATCTCCTTGCATTTGACAATTTAGATATTTTAAGGTACCAAAGACGTCAGCTAAATAAACCAAAGCGAACATAAATCTGGAGACTTTGAAATGTTTTGATCGCAGATGGTAGTTCTCTTTCAAAAACTCTAATAATTTGGCATGCTTAGCAAAAACGCGATTTATATTCTATTCCCGAGCACTCAATAAACTTCAAAATGAAAGAGAAAAGCTTTGAATTTTGAGTCTGTTTGTTTACTCAATAGCATAAAAATGTGATGATCTAAGGCTCGACTTTGCTGAAAATTAACCGCTTAAACCACAATTTTGAGAGCGTTAGCAAGTAATAAAGACAGCCTTTTAGACACCACCCACAATTGACGTTTTGGCGATTACTAATGTATATCGTTCAACCGCTTTTCCTTATTCGAAATTACTTTTCAATATCAATGCAAAACACGTAACAAGTTGGTTGTAAATGAAAAAAATTGACTTATTGACTATAGCTTTCTAAAGAATTAGATAGTGCAATACGTTGCATTATAACCTACTATATCAAAAAACGCTTCTTTTATTATTTGTTTACGTCAAAGTTTTAGAAGACTTTTGCCGAATCCAGGAAGTATCTCGATTAAACCTTGATTAAGAATCATGGGTGTAGGGAGGCTTCACAGCAATCATTTTCGTTTAGGTCTTTAAGGAAAAAAAAACACAAAAAGTAATAAATACCGTAGATTCTTGAAAATTCTCATACAAGGTTGATTCAAAAATCCCAAGTTGAAACAGTAACTCTGCTTCTATTTTGATCATTAAGTCTGTTGTTATTTGTTGTTGTTCAGAATTTTCGCAACCCTGCAAGCATCGAATAATTTTATAACACGCAGCTTAAACGTAGTATCTACTGAATAATATTTAAAAGTTGGACCCATCTTTTTTATAATCTTTGCTAACAACATTTAGAAAAATATTTTCATTCCGTGAAATAAAAAAATTTTGCTACAAAAAACTTACTATCAAGATTTTTTTGTACTTTTATATTTTTTATACTTTATGACAGCAGTAGTAATTGCAATATTTTGTTTTATATTGGTGTTGTAAATTGTACTTGTGTTGGATTTTTATCTATATGCTGCTACATTTAAAGAAGCGAGCAATTGCCCAACAAAAGTTTGTGGTAATAAAAAAAAGTTGTGGAGAGTTCGCTTTGGCACACAAATTAGTAAAGCTGAATTTGTTTAATACAAAGATAAGTCTCCTAAAATAAGTAGCAGCAGGACAGTAATCACAGCACGAGAAACACGGGATTGAAGATTCTCCAAAATGACTCAATCTGACCGTGAAAGGTAGTTTTCCCAAACTTGTCTAAGTATCTAACTCTCGTTTTATTCTCCCCGTCCGGTCAAAACTGAATTACGGCATTTGAACAAGAAATTCGGTCATTACAATAAAACACTGGTTGTCCAAACGCCAATTATCCAAAACGCCGATTATCCGAACACTACTAAGGTGGTGGAACAACGCTATACCATGGTGTGAACGATAGAATAAATGTCGTTTAACACAAGTCTGCGCCTAAAATGGATAAGAGACCTGGCAGCGACAAAAAGAATAACAAACTTAAAACAAAAAAATGAGGATCTTTAAACTGGGCATAATGTACAATAATGACCACTCGTGTATATAATACTTTTTATTGCAAAATTGTATTTTATTTGATTTTTTGAAAAAATCGGTTATCCAAACCACGCCTGGTCTTAATTAGTTCTGATAATTGGCGTTCTACTATACTTTCTTTGGTGACGATTATTGTTTTTCTCTCCGAAAATCACAAGATTTCATAATAAGCGATTGGCAGTTTCTTTGTAATATGCGGCCTGATTAACTAAGCAATAAAGGAGCCACAAATCCCAGTTTACGATCAGCCAGCGCGTACAAAGGTAGAAAATACAACAAATTAAGCTTGGGGAAAAAAAACAATTTACGATTGAAGGTTTGAAAAATCAAGCTTTGCAAACTAAGAACAAAATACATAAAGCAGGAAGCGAATAATATTTCGCACAGTAAACACATTTGCACGCTTTGTAGGAGATGAGTTGACTACAACGCTTTACATTACAAAGTCAACTAAAGTGCATATTTTTCTTTCAATTTTAATTGAATTAAATAGTTGACCTGGATTTTTCAAGTTTATTTTTGCGGTAAAACATGCACAGCAAAAAACTCAATAAAATAGAATAAACATTTGATGTAATGACAAAAATTCCAAAAGAAGGTCCAATACTATCTCTTGCTAAATACGAGTACAGGCAACTTTACGTTACCTCTAAAGTTTGAATGATTAAGAATCTTTCACAAAGTTTGTACTGTACCTTTTATAATCAATTAAAAAAATCACCTGTATAAAGTAAATTTTTAAACAGTAGTTATGGTGAAACTAATCCTAATTTAAGCATTAAAACTGTTACAAAGGACGTAAAGAAGGATTTTTTAATTAAAAAAGATAAACAAACAGATAAACTGCAACAAGTAAGCGACACCATTCTTACAAATGACGTATCCTTAAGTAAAATTGTTAGCTTATCAGATCATTAAACCCAATCCGAATGAATTCGCAATTCTTAAAAAATTCCACTTAACTATCTATTAATAACTAAAAGATAAAGACATCTTTAGTGACTTTTGCCGTTTGAAACCAAAGGAACTGTTTTACAATAACAACTAACTATCTTTCAACAAACCAGATGTCTTTTTTACAACTCTTAACAAAACTTAACTATTGAATAGTAACTGGAACCCACTGTAGTAGAAAGTATAAGTTGTGTCGTGTACTTATGGCTGAAATAGAAATCGTATATACGTATTTATGCATCGCCTTGAGCTTAAACGAGTGCTCGCCGCTATTAACCCTATGCATTGAACTACAAATATTAGAAGACTAAGAGAATAAACTGCCTAATTCAAAGTGATGTGAAAAGTTTTAGCAGTTTTAAAATTAATATCCACTAAATAAAGATATATTATAATGAAAATATTCAAATGTAAATATAATTTTTAAGCACCAAAACGTTTAAATTCAATAACCCGGAGCAATGGCCCAATTGGATTCGACATTATGAGCAATATGGCTTGGCATCTAAGTATAGGTGTTGTCGATAATACATTGCTTACAACCTCTTTATATCTGGTTGTCGTGGTTGTACAGAAAACATCAATACGGAGTTCCGCACAAACAGAATTGAGGTTGAAGATTTATCCTTTTAACCCGTGCTGATTTGGTATCTGGATAAGATGCTGACAATAATCGTGTTGAGCCAGTATCCCGTTTTTTCACAAAAAACCTTCAGATTCGTGTTTGGTTTAATAACTGATATACCGGAAAAGCTAACAAAACGTCATCTGCTGTTGTTTCAATGGCTACACACTCTTTGATGATTGAACAAAACCAAATTTGTGCACAGATAATCCAAAGTCTCCAACTTCAGTCTTCAAGCAATTAAGCTTAACTGTAACTATTCTGGGCATCCTCAATTTACAGGCCTTGAACTGTACAGTTGTTTCAGGCCTAGTATAAAACACAAATTCTGGATAAACCCTTATAGCACTCCTTTTTCAATTTATAATTCTATATGCACATTACGAATGTTTGTCGTTTACGGGTAAAGTAAGATAATTGCTATAGTAAATTATGAGAAAAACATTAACGTTTTTTGTAAAATGAAAGCAGTTACATTTTAACAAGATGTTCAATATCTAAATAGTTCATACATTTAATGTATAAATAAAAACGCAAATAAGAATGCATCAGGCACGGTGTTGAAGCTGACACAACCACCAATGTAGTGCATAAGAAATCACATAACACATTAGAAAACGTAGATTGTGAAAGTCCTTTATTATAACAATGGTTTTATATAAAAGTCATAACGAGGTTCAAAGTCATACCCGAAAAATTAGAAGTTGTGCATTCAGATGCAGACTCATATTTTTTTGAATGACTTTTTTATATTTGTTAATAAAGAATATTGATTTTGGAAAATTAAAGTATATTCTCATTTTGTCCAAGTATAACCCTCAAATAAATCGAATTTTGGTTGCAGATGCTACATAATGAATAATTTAAAATGAGGCAAAACGACCGTGTACATCCATAAGTCTTTGTTTACGTATTTACAAATAATTTAGAAATTTTCTATTGTTAATGCTTAGGTTATCCAGCGATATTACAATAAAAAAATTTTATCTTTTTATAAATTAAATAGTTTTATTAAGGATTTGAATAGTTTTTGCTATTGATTTGATATAAAAAATAATCTGGAATTCATTGAATTTTTAAGCTATTTTACGCTATATTTTGGTTGTCCGCCTTTTCGGACGGATATTTACTATTTACTAGATAAAAAAATTTAAACAAACGTGCAAATGATGATATTACAAAAAAATCATATTTCCAAATAACAACGTTAACTTACTTCATTAATTAGTAGGTGAAAGGATTATAAGAACCAATGTTATAAACTAGCAACTTACTTTGAATAACGAGTGTCCCAAGCTTCGAAAAAAGGTGTTTTTGCTATCTTGAACCAAACTTTTTATGAAAGAATTTGCTTGAGCCTAAGACAAAATGAAAACTAAAGTTAGATAACTTTATTTAAGTGCATTTCACCTTTAATTATTAAAAAAATTTTAATTTAAAATCTGTTTATCGCTACATAATTATTAAATTAAAAAAAAACTTCACAAAAAATCAATTTTAAATTTTTGCGTATATTGAAAAAGCCAGTTTTATTTAGGCTAACTAGCAATGGCAAAAATATCTTGTTTCTTCAAAAACCTTATTGGAATGCTTACTACTTGTTTTGGATAAAAATTTCAATTTAACCCGAGGATGCATAAAGATTTACTCAAAAGAATTACATTTGACCCTCAGCATACTCTTTTCTCACTAGAACGGTCAAGCATTAAAACTGTCTAGAATGATCCTGACTTATAGAACATCTAAAGCTGTAATTCGTCAATATAGTTGTTGAAAAAACATTTTAAAAGTAAATTTCAATTAACTGTAATTTATTGCACTTTGTAATAACCCAATGTTAGGATAAATTAGGATTTCGAATGTTCTTTTGTGTGTTCAAGGCTTGAACACACAAAAGAATGTATAACAATGGACGCTATTTCTTTGGTTTTGATAATTTTAATGAAGTTCTTGATGGCCTTTAATTTCTTCTATAAATCTCTTTGAAATTATTATAATAATTTTTTTAACTAAGCATTATATCAACTTTTAGGGTATGGCCAAATTTTTCCGACAAAATAAGGAAGCAGTTACGCAATTAATCCATTATTTTGTGAGGTCACTGGGCTTAATTAACTTTCTAAAAGAGCTGGCTATCACGTTTTTATATTTTTTTTTTAATTTTAGAAATTCAAAATAAGAAAACAACTTTTTTCTGTTAAAATCCAATGAAATTCTTGCCAATATTATTAACATTTGAGGTTTGTTAATAAACGCCTTTGGTTGTTCTATGCTGGACATGTCAAACCTGTAATATATGTGGGCGGCATCGGCAAAATCTTAACCTAAAAGTTTGCTGCAGGCTTCAATCCTAGTAGCACAATGAGATGAACCTCTTTTTTTCTTATTTCAATGTAAAACCTTAAAATTTCCTACCTATGGTTCTAGATTGTGCGTCCCATGTTTTTCTTTTTTTAGGTTTTACAAAATCAAAGTAAAGACCAAGAAAGAAAATAAGGTTCTCGCAGTAATTAGATGATAATTCTCAGGCCCACAGGCAATTCCATAAATCTTATTTTTAAAATCAAAGTGAAGACCAAAAAGTAAATAAATGACAAAAAAAAAACAGCATTCAATTAGTTCTTCAACTTCATGTTCTTTTTGTGGATGAATCCTAGTCCTAAACCTTATTGTTATTTTGATTTGTAATTGAGAATCAATTAAAAATCTTTGAAAGGCTACCCGGGCCGTGACTTTGGCATGTTTGTTCGTGCTATATCTAAGTTTGAAATTGAATTTTAATAAGAAAACCATCAAAAATCCAACATTTATTTTAGTTTATGAAAAAAAAATTCTTAAGAAGTTTTAATAAAATAAAGTAATGTTTGAGAAAACTACGGATATTTGAATATTCGAAATACGTCAATTACAGCACTAAATCCAGTTTGTGTGAATTGCGCAGAATCTATTAAAATAACCTTGCTGGACTTGGCACACGCGCTTCTCAGTGAATGAATTAAGAATGGAACATGGAGTACTGCGAAAATACATCGAGGCTCCATGTTTTCATACCAAGTGTCAGTGCCAGGCCTGTTGGAATGAGTTTGCCCCGAACAGTTTGGGTCAAGCTCAACCGTCTTTAAACTGATGTTGGACGATTCCATTTGTCCATACAAAAATTGCTCTTGCTCCTTCATCGGATTGCGAGTGCGGTGCAATTGAACATAACAAAGACCACGACGTAAGAACGTGCCTTTTACATCAGAACTACATGTAGCACGAGATCTGACGGTTTTGAATGACGAAACTTGATTATGGCTAAACACCATGATTTACAGCATCAGATCCGGGCAGTACAGTAAGCTGGGGTAGTAAAAGGATAAATCCTAAGCCCCAGTCCTGCTGATGCTTGAAATGGAGTAAATGCCCTTCCAAACAACGACAAAATAACGGTTAAATGATTTTCATTATGACGGATGATTTAAAGTTATTGTAAAAAATGACTATTTGCATCCCCTCAACGGCAAACACAAATGACTTGTGATCATAAGTTTTGGTGCTAAACTACTTTAAATTCTTTCACACACTTGTTAACTTCACAACTGATTAAACTTTCTACAAATATTTAAACAACTGTCCTTATTTATTGAGCATTAGCTAGAAAAAAAATGATCAAATATTTTTTAACTGGACTTAAATTTTACCAAAGTAATGTCTGATGTATACCAAAAGTAGGCAGAAATGAGTTAATTATATCAAAAATTTTGAATTGATTAATACACAAAAAATTTTTTCAATAGGTTAATGGAAAAGAATTTTTTTAAATTCAACTACATAGCGAAATACTTTTAGCAATTACAAGATTTCAATATATTTTGTTTAGAAATGAAACTAAGCGTTTTTTCACCAAATGTGGTTACATACACAAACTGCAAATATGTGCTTCTGAGCAAGCCCTTGACAAATTATTTCATTATGTGTCATACAATGATTACCCCTAGAAAGACCAGATATTTTGTATAACATTGCTTACCAGCTGGATCCATTGGACCCGGATTGCATAAACTGCACTGAAACGCAGGACTTCCGCCTATTATAATGAAATTTAACCATTGTGAAGTTGTTAATTTTAATAAAGAACTCAATTTGCAAATTTATCAAGTGAAAAGCATAACAATGTAACATGAAAATGTTGGCTTGCAATCTTCGGCACTCACACCACACGATAGCAGAATGTTCTGTGCAGACATTTTTGCGGCATTGCACACACAGGATCTTTGTTTTTCTGTCTTTCTTACTTGGAAAGAAATAACATCGTTTTTTTTGTGGAGGGCCAGATGGTATATCTTCATTATCACCAAACTGATAAGCAACGTTGCTGCTAGGTTGCTGATTTTTGTATGCGAATTCTTTTCCCAACTGAATCAGCAAGCTATTGCGTGTCGGCCTTGCCCTTATTCCAAAGGCACTCTGGTAAAGAAAAAGGTACACTATACGTGCATTTAAAGTACTAACATCCACCATGTTGTAAAATATTGTTATTGGTCACTGGCATGTCATTCTCTTGGTGCTGTATGTCTTGGCTTAAGGTCCCCTCCAAGTCCTTCCAGTTTCCAGAAGAATGCAACAAAGCTAGATCATCAGCATAAGCAAACTTTCTGGAAATCATGGAAGGAAGATCGTACGTATAGATGTTAAATAGGAGGGGAGCCAAGACCGATCCCTGAGGAACGCCGTTTTTAAGACAGCGTAGCCTGCTTTGCTTGCTGTCACCGGTGGTAAGGGTGAAACTTCGATTTCGGACAAGCTCCATGATCATTTTGACCATGTGCTTATCCGGAAGTAGTCTCAGCAGCTTGCAGGTAAGGCCACGATGCCAGACAGTGTCATAAGCAGCTGTCAGATCGATAAATACGGCACCGGCCTTCTTTTTAGCCTCGAAAGAATCCTCGATGTTCTGGGTTAGCAGAACAACTTGATCTACGGTTGACTTCCCGCGTCGGAACCCAGCCTGCTCTTTAGGGAGCAGCGGATCAATTAAGGGTTCAACACGGGCGTAGATAAGCCTCTCGAGGATCTTGTAGGGGACACAGAGCAGAGATATCGGTCGATAACTGTTTGGGTCCCCCACGGGCTTTCCTGGTTTGGGGATCGCGACCACAAGCGCTCTTCTCCAGATCTTGGAAATTTTGAGTCGGCGCAAACAGGAAGAAATGAATTCACGTAACCAGGACTTCAAAGCAGCTCCGGCATGGAGTATAAGCTCGGGGCAGATGGAATCAGGTCCCGAAGCTTTACCTGGTTTTAAATGTTGAAGGGCAGCAACAAATTCTCTCTGTGAGAAATTGTCAGAGATATTTACTGCGTCTGGTGTTGTGGCCCTCCAAAGGTCAGACACTTCTTGAAAGACAAGTCGAGATGACTTGTGGTCAACAGCCTCGTATTTCCCATTTCTAACCAACTGAGATGCAATAGCATCGGTTGAAACGGGACAGTGACGAGGAGAGTGTCGTGACCTATCAGTAAGGTTGTTCAAAATACTCCACGCTTTTCGACTAGAGTGTGAGAAGTCAATGCTCCGAACTGCTTCGGACCATTGATCCCTCCGCTTTCTGTCAAGCTTGGCAAGCAGAGCTGTAGCAGCCAAACTTGAGCCAAACGAGAGTCTCCTTGGCTTACCGTGGATCTCTGGACCCCGATCATATTTTGCATGGTCTGTTAAGTGGGTCCTCAGATACTCGCCAAGTGAGACTAAGATCCAGACGCCCGTTTGTGCCAGCTGCGCGGAATCTCTTGGACAACCTTGCCAGACTTGGCATCCGCGCCTCTGAATGGACAAATCTTAAATGGAAAACGGAGTACTGTGAAGGTGCTTCCAGGCTCCGTGCTTTTGTGCCCCAGACCGGTGCCAAACCTGTTGGGATGGGCTTACCCCGAGCAGCTTGGGTTAAGCTCAACCGCCTGCGGACTGGTGTTGGGCGATTCCATTCGTCCATGCACAAATGGGGTCTCGCTCCTTCATTGTATTGCGAGTGTGGCGCCTCTGAACAAAACGCAGACCATGTACTAACAGCGTGCCCTATACATCGGGCACCACATGGAGCACGAGGTCTGACAGTTTTGGATGACGAAACTCGATGCTGGCTTAATGACATCACTGCCAGCGTCTGATCCAGGCAGTGCAGCAGTCTGTGGTAGTAAAAGGATGAACCCTCGCCCCGGTCCTGTTTGTGTCTGACCTGGAGTGGATACCTCTTCAAACGACGACGACGACGACGACGACGACGAGCCAAAGTTATTGTTTTGTGGTTTTTTTTGTAAATGTCCATCATTAGAACATATCTTGTAGCTGTGTTGCATACAGTTCATATTTTTACACTATATTTGCGATATTTAGAGGTTATGTATTCGCAAAAGCGACACCTTCCACAAAAAGCTAAAAATTGTTCATCCACGGTAGGATTAGGGCCTGGAACAAACACATCAAGAACTGGGTCATTCCACATTTCAAATACCCTTTGAATAGATTGAAGTTTGTTATGTGATCTTCTTGCGCGCCGGGCTTCTGGATCATCCGCCTCGTAACTCTGACTATTTCCTGGAACCGAGTACGGCTTGTTATTTTGTTGAAGATTGGCCTACCATCCGTCAAAGACAATAACTGGGAAATATTTTCGTGTTTGAATTTGTAAATCGCTATTAGTAGAAGGACACCAAATAATTTTTTCAACTCCGTGACTATCATGTCTTTCCATCTACATGCCAAAGTCTGCCTTCCTTCTTTATTTGTCTACTTGAAGGTTTCTTCTATAAAATGCGCTCGAAAAAATAAAAATAGACCGTCAGAAGATGGTAAACATAATCTAAAAGTGTGCCTTGTTGGTCCACTGTTTTCACGAACTACATTCTGGGCACCGGTTATGCCTTGGCTGGAGGTAATAAGTGCTATTGACCGACTTTCCTTACTATCACATGATTTCAGATTGGATGCATCAGCAGGAATACCTCCAACATTTTCATTATCAGAGCTGCTGTCATAATCACTTTCTGGATCAGAAAGTATTATATCGACTTCACCATCATCATTTGAATTGTTTCCATCTTCAAATAACATCGCTCTTATTTTCTCATCTCTAGAACATCTCGTTTCCATTGCTTTATCTGAGAAATGTTTCTACAACTTCATCATGTTTGCTTATCAGAAAACACTCTGCAAAACAGCAAGGAGAAAGGGTTTATTTTGTAATTTTGGTTTAGAAGATAAGTACAAAAAATTGAAAACTTAAACAGCTGGCACATCTTTTTTCTTGTGGTTTTTACACCTCAAACAGCCAGTTGTGAACCTGAACGCTGGGTAAGTAGTTCAATGAAAACAATGAAAACAATCTATGGGCACTTTCTTGTTGATTTACTTGACCATTCTTACTAAATGTTTGCAATGGAACTGCAGGGTTTAGCTTGCTTTTACCCGATCCGTGTTAGATGACTCAATGATGTGGTCAGCATATCGGAACCACCGCCAGTATGCCCTTGCGGCTTAGCGGTGTATCGCAGTTACGCTGGTAGTGCATTGTTTTCATTGAAGGTTTGTTTTGATATTAATTTTGACTTTTGGGTTATGCGTTTTTGAAGCAAAGACATATTCTAACATCTGATACCAGCCTGGTCCAATGGACCCGTGTACCATTTTATAACGTGCTTATGCAGTGATATCTCGAGATACAAGTTTAATTTGTTCCAGAACTTTAGTTCCAGGTTTCGAAGATAAGTACAAACTTCAAACACAACAAAGCAAAAGGAATTCACTTCAAAGCGAAGGAATTTATTCACCAAGTTCAGCTGGTTAGATATACGTTTTAGTTCCGTTCGTTGTAATCCAGGCACCACGATTACAAAACACTCTATCCAGGCATGAATAACTCAAAGTAACCGTTTCCGTCAAAACATGACGTCGGCGGTAGAGCGTGTTGAAATCGTTGTAATGTGCTGGCCCAGACCCATCTGATGTCAGGAACACCTGGTATGTATGGATTCTTATTTCAATAACAAGTCAAAAGAGATTTGGGTGCAGTGTTTCTCATGCAAAAATTGGGCACATGACAAATGAATTTCTTTTTCTCAAAGTTATATATGTCATAACTGTGATACTGATGAAGAACCAAAGAGAAATTAATACCTTAAAGTGTAACTTGTTTAAGATGAGCATAAAAACATTTATTTTTTTATTATAAAAGATAATCAAGATGTTTCGTGCAAATAAATGTCCAGATTGCATGCCTATTTTGGTTACGTATCCTTCCTTAAACACACCTAGTGTAACTCTGATCTTATTCAAATGTATCCGGCGCTCGACCGTGAAACAAAAATAAACATTTTTGTAAACAGCTAACTTGACAAGAAATACGGTGCTATTTTTACTTGATATGTTGTAATATTTTTTTATTGTTTTTTCAATAAATTGTTTTTTTGATCTTGGCGTATAACAAAATTTAGAAGCAACTGAGTGAGTGTGAACTCACAATTAGCTGTGTTATCTTACCTCAATGCTTGTGACAACCAGGACACATTGGTCCAGGTTGTCACACTTTTTTCATTGTTTTAAAACTGTCCAAAAACATGCTTATTGTTGCTGAAAAAAACAAAAAAAGACTCTAAAGTTATAGATAAAGACTTTAACTAAAGAAAAGAAAAAATGTTTTAAAAATCGACCAACTATTTGCTAGATTATAAAGTTTAAAATTTCTGACAACCAGACCCGGTCTCCGCAACAATGTTTTTGGGGCAAAAAGTTTACAAATCTGCGATAGATTCAAATAAAGATTTTTTTAGATATCACATGTTTTTGGGACAAAAAATTGACAAAACCGGGACAAATCCAAAGTTCTAAATTTTCTCTTTTATTTTTCGATCTAGTGTCGTTTCGATCAAGTGTCAATTGGATCAACTGTCAGGTCACAATTTGTGTTCTGTATTCAATTTCAAAATTTTTAATGTCTGTTGAGATATTGAAAATATTAAGCTTAGTAATCGCCTCTGTACAAACTGACGTAATATTTACCAATAACATGTTGTATTGTAGTCAGGAAAGAAGAAATAGGCCGACCAGTTCCCATATTTCTGCTCCATCAAACAAACCCATCAAAAAGCGATTCGTTATTCTTTATTCAAGTGCTGTTTTTTTCAAATAAAGAAACTTTCTAGAATGGAAATAATGTCTGTTGTGTCACAATCGATTGTCGAATATTGCTTTCCCAAATTTGTTGCATTGATGAGTAATTTTTTGAATATAGAAGAATAAAAGTCAATAATGTCAAAAATGAGGAATTTGTATTTTTTTCTTATTAGGAAAATTTGTTAACCATGATACTGTAGTACTGCAGAGGAATTGCGCCATTGCAAGAGGACAAACTTTGATCGAAGTTTCGAGTTCATAAGATCCAGAAGCTTCTTACTCACTTTATCTCTAGTAGATTCAGCAGGATTAATAAGCCGACATTTTGGGCTATTGCTAAAGTTAGGTTTATGGTAATTGAATGTAATAAACGCTTCTTTTCCTATTCTATTGCCAAGTTTAAGTTTTTTTGGCTATTGCTTTGGCTTGATTTTTCTTGCTGTATTAGCGTATTTATTTCTTAGGAAGCAGTTAGATTATCTATGGCAATTATACATATGTTCGGATGTCAGCCTTGTATAAATTAGAAATTTTACTAACAGGAACGAATAAAGCCTCTAACGCATTTATAATCTTCACATTGCTGTCTAGTTGTCTTCGTAGACTATGTAAAACTTATTTGTTTAATCTTGTATTAACCGTATCAGCGTACTAATCTGTTTAATATGTCAATACCTAAACAACTGCCGTGATGGTAGCTGAGCTATTGCCATTTATAGGGTATAAAATCCCCACATTTCCTCATGTCTCTAAAACCTGATGCATTAGAAAGAAAAACAATTTTTTATTCAACAGTGTGATGGAAAGGATCCCCGTATTAAATGTTGCTTTTCGGCGTTTTCTATCATCTATCAGAGCGGTGCCGCCGTGTGCAAACTCTCGATGGAAAGTTTTCATCCTCATGTCCGACCCATCATCAATTTTTAATAAAAAAACAGAACTCACCGAAAAGTGCCGGCATAAAATAAATTTAAACTGAAAAATTTTTTTGTTATCGACTCTGACATTGAAGCCGCTTTTCCAATTTTTCTGATTGTCTTTATATATATCTAGGCTTCATTTATTTTTCGTCGTTCACCGGCTTTATATATTTTACTTTACTTTCCGGTAAAAAAGTATCTCTTTATATCTGTGCAGTTGCACCCTATTGGTGTGAGAAGCTGTTTATTTAGTTATTCACGAATTTTATTATTTTTTTAAATTTTCATTCTATTTCCCGTTAAATTTATTTGTATATGTATTTTAATTATGTTTTAGGTAATCGCTTGACGAGTCATTTTTTGGCGAAAAAGACTAGTTTGCAAAATTTAAATAAATTTTGCTCTGATCATCGAGAACTGTAACAGTTAAATTGAAAGCACTTATCTTTTTAGATATACGAGTACATATGATTAAATGATTAAATTTCAGACCAAAAAATTTAATTTAACATTAACTTTTTTCTAATATATAAGTGTTTTCAAAATTTCTTATATATAAGTTTGTTTTTTTTTAAATTTTTGGCCATGTTTTTCAAAAAAGTGGTCAATCACATCAAAACGTAGGTATAATTCAATATATATATATAAACGTATAGCATTTAAAAAAAATTAGATTGCTTTAACCATGGTATATATTCTGCACAATGAAAATTGTGCGGTCATAAATATATTTGGAAAAACTAAAAATAAATTCCCCGTTAAATGATCCGGACACACACGTTTTGGAATATTGCTCGGAATAAACAAAGCAACAAAATCTTTGACAAGGATAATGCTGCTCTTTTTACCGATAACAAAATAAAACTCAATAACAACTTAACCGAACGTTTATCAGCTGCTATAGTATTATTTTATCCGAGAATCCAACAATACTCATAATCCATATTTTTACAAATGGAAATAGATTTTCTGACTCAAAGTCACCATTAACATTTATAACACAATCTTACTGCAAACTAAATAAAGTAAAGTGAATTGAGCAACAAATACGAATATTTTATTACAGCTCGTTTCAGGAGCTTTTGTGGGTTACATGTGGCCCGCGAGATGGGTTGCCTTACTAGCAACTGTACAAGGAGTTATGTTAAGAATAACAATTTAAAAAAAATTAATACCTGTATCAGACAAATGATATCATTGAAAAATAATTCAAGTTCTTGTTTCCATTTGTTTATATTTGAAAACCAAGGTGGAGTTGTCATGTCAAAGTGCAGAAGAGTTCCGATCCTTAAAGCGTCAATTGTCTGATTTATATTAGAAGGCGTGGAGTCACTCTAAAAGCAACGAGTTATTTCAATATTATATGGTTGCGACAAAATCTTAATTTTATAAGACCTAAAGGCCGATTCAGTCTGGAATTCAATTCAAGCTTTCGTGCCTGCTTTTAGGTGTTACCTTACCAATTTTTGCTTAGATGCCTTACCAATTTTTGCTTAGCCATTTATACAAAAAATCAACTATATCTCATCTTTATTCATTGTTGTATAAATGTGTCTTCTGCAGTTGTTTTTCGGTGACCAACTGGAAGATTCGAGACTTTGTTTTAGAAATCATTTTTGCATGCAAGCATGTTTTGTGTTTTGATTTAACCTCCACCAGAATAAAAAACGTATTGTCGCATAGTAAGTGATTACAAATTAAGTGAGAACTTTAGCAATACGAGGATAACTTTCTGCTTGTTGGTAACAAAGCATGCTAAGGTTTTTTGAGTTGAAATGAAGTTTTTTATACTCGCTTTTTTAAAAATGAATACTTTTATCAATGAATAGACTGTTTATATGTGCATTTGTGGTATCAAAAGCTGTCCAATCTAACCGAGATATTGCCGTTGGTTAGGAAAGTAGTTTTCAAATAATCTTTGAAACTTCTGCAATTTTGCTGCAAATAACAGCTTTAGTTGCAATTTATTATTACTCCCTTCACGATAACTACCAGCAGAGTCGGAGCTGCTTACAATTTTATGAAAAATGGAAAGCTCCAATCAATTTCACCAAAGCTTTGATTTTCTTTCAAAAACATTTATTTCTCTTTCGTTTTAGTTACATTTCCCCATCTCCTTGCATTTGACAATTTAGATATTTTAAGGTACCAAAGACGTCAGCTAAATAAACCAAAGCGAACATAAATCTGGAGACTTTAAAATGTTTTGATCACAGATGGTAGTGATCTTTCAAAAACTCTAATAATTTGGCATGCTTAGCAAAAACGCGATTTATATTCTATTCCCGAGCACTCAATAAACTTCAAAATGAAAGAGAAAAGCTTTGAATTTTGAGTCTGTTTGTTTACTCACTAGCATAAAAATGCGATGATCTAAGGCTCGACTTTGCTGAAAATTAACTGTTTAAACCACAATTTTGAGAGCGTCAGCAAGTGAAAAAGATAGCATTTTAGGTAAACCCACAATCGACGTTTTGGCGATTACTAAAGTATACCGTCTAACCGCTGTTTTCTTATTCGCTATCACTTTTTAATATCAATGTACAAAAAACGTAATAACTTCTTTGCAAATAAAAATAAACTGACGCATTGATTATAGCTTTCTTAAAGTATTAGACAGTGCACTATGCTGCATTATAACCTACTGTATCAAAAAAAAATACCTATTTTACAAGATTATGTCAAAGTTTTAAAAGACTTTTGCCGAACCCAAGAAGTATCTTGCTTGAATCTTGATTAAAAACCATGGATGTAGGGAGGCTTCCCAGCAACCAGATTTGTTTAAGTTTAAAAAAAACACAAAAAGTAATAAATACCGTAGATCCTTGAAAGTTTTCATAAAAGGTTGATTCAAAAATCCCAAGTGGAAACAGTAACTCTTTTTTTATTTTGATTATCAAGTCTCTTGTTGTTTGTTGTTGTTTAGAATTTTCGCAACTCTGCAAGCATCGAACAATTTTATAACATGCAGCTCAAGCGTAATATCTACAGTATAATTTTTAAATGTTGGAGCCATCGTTTTTATTAACAACATTTAGAAAAATAGTTTCATACCCAAAAATAAAAATCTTGCCACGATAAATCTTAAAATCAAAATTTTTTTGTACTTTTTATATTTTTTATACTTTATGACAGCAGTAATAATCGCAATATTTTATCTTATATTACTGTTGTAAATTGTACTTTCGTTGAATTTTTATTTTTATGCTGCTATATTTGAAGAAGCGAGTAATTGGCTGACAAAATTTTGTGTTAATAAAAAAAAGTTGTCGCGTGTTCGTTTTGGAACACAAATTAGCATACCTAAATTAGTTTATTACGAAGATAAGTCTCATAAAACAACTAGCAGCAGAACAGTAACCATTAGCACGAAAAACACGGAATTGAAAATTCTCCAGAAAGGCTCAGTCTGACTGTCAAAGGTAGTTTTTCCAAACTTGTCTAAGTATCTGACTCTCGTTCTCTTCTCCCCGCCCGGTCACGACTGAGTTACGGCATTTAAACAAGCAATTTATTTATTACAATTGAGCGCCTGTTATCCGAACGCCGATTTTCCCAAAACTACTAAGATGGTGGTACAACGCCATAGCATATTGTGAACGACAGAGTGAGTGTCGTTCAACACAGCTCTGCTTTTAAAAAGAATGAGGGAGTTGGCAGCGACGAATATAATATTAAACTTAAAACAAAAAAAAAGTCATCTCTATATTGGTTATTATGTATCATACATGACCATTTGCGTATATAATGCTTTTCATTACAAGCTTGTATTTTGTTCAATTATCAAAAAAAATCAGTTATCCGAACCACCCCTGGTCTTAATTAATTCGAATTATCGGCATTCTACTGTATTTTTTTGGTGACAATTATCCTTTTTCAATATGAAAATAATGAGATTTCATAATAAGCGATCGGCAGTTTCTTAGTAATATGCGGCATAATTAACAAAGCAATAAAGGCGCCACGAATCCGAATTTACGACCAGCCAAAGCGTACAAAGAAGGGATATATAACCAATTAAGCTTAGGAAAAAAGAACAATTTAAGATTGAAGGTTTAAAAAAACCTAGCTTTGCGAACTAAGGACGAAATATGTAATGCAGTGAGCGAATAATATTTTGCACAGTAAATACATTTGAACGTTTTGTAGGAGATAAGTACACTACAAAGTCAACTAAAGTGCATTTATTTGTTTCAATTTTATTTGAATTGAATAGCTGACCCGGATTTTTCAAGTTTATTTTTGCTGTAAAAAATGCATAGAAAAAAACTCAATAAAATGGAATGAATATTTGATGCAATGACAAAAATTACAAAGGTAAGATTAAATACTTTTTCTTGATAAATACAAGCAATTTTACGTTATTTCTAAAGTTTTAATGATCAAGAATCTTTAGCAAAGTTTGTATAGTACCTTATATAATTAATAAGAAATCACCTGTTCAAAGTTTTATACAGCCAACAAAAACATTTAGTTGTATATCTTAAATTTTAAACAGTAGTTATGGTGAAACTAATAGTAATTTAAGCATTAAAACTGTTACAAAAAACGTCTACAAGGATTTTTGAATTAAAAAAAAATAAACAGCTAAACTGCAACAACTGAGCGACACCACCCTTACAAATGATGTACTCTCAAGTAAAATTGTTTGCTTATTAGATCCTTAAACCCAATTGGCAGTTCTTACAAAAGTCCTCTTAATTATCTAACAAAAAGACAAAGACATTTTTAGTGACTTTTGCTGTTTGAGACCAAAGAAGCTCTTTTACAAAAACAATTATCTATCTTTCAACACACCAGATATCTTTTTAACAACTCTTAACAAAAATTAACCAATGAATAGTAACTGAATCCCACTGTCGTAGAACGTACTGTATAAGTTATATTGTATACTTATTGCTGCAATTGCAATCGTCTTGAGCTTGAATATATGCTTTGGGCTTTTCACTCTATTGCATTGAACAACAAATATACAAAGACTTAGAGAATAAATTGACTAATTCGAAATGGTGTAAAAAGTTTTAGCAGCTTTGAAATTAATATCGACAGACTAAAGATATATTATAATGAAAATATTCAAATTTAAATATAATGTTGTTTATTTTTAAGCACCAGAAACCTTTAAATTCAATAACTCGGAGCAATGGCCCAATTGGATTCGACGTTTCGAGCGATATGGCTTTGTATCTAAGTTATCAAAAACAGACAAAAAGATTGTAATATACCTGCTGCTGTCTGCTTACAGCACCTGCTGTCGATAATAGACTGCCTACAACCACCCTATAGCTGGTTATTCTGGTTGTACAAAAAGTATCAAGACGGGGTCCCGTACAAAAAAATTGGGGCTGAAGATTTATCTTTTTATCCCGTGCTGCTTTGGTATCTGGATCAGATGGTGGTAATAATATTGTTGAGCCAGCCTCGCGTTTTGTTATACAAAATTGTCTGATTTGGGTTTCATTTAATTACTGATGTACAAGAAAAACTGACAAAACGTGATTTACTGTTGTTTTAATGGCGTCACACTCTTTGATGATTGAGCAAAACCCTATTTGTGCACAGATAATTCAAATTCCCCAACTCCAGTTGTTAAGCAAATTGAGCTTAATAAACTTGCTATTCCTCGAAGCACAGTTCACGAATTTCAACAAGGAATAGCAAGTTCATTTGATGCAACACGAATTGATTTTTTTTGGTTACGATGAAATGCTACACGCATAGCATCAACAGTCTCTTCATCAATATCTGGCCTACCCGATCTTTTGCGATCCAAAGTGCTGCCAGATCCCATAAAATTTTTAAACCATCTCTTAATGCTGTTAGTGTGAGGAGGGTCTTTTCAAAACTCATTTCTAAATTTACGTTGTACTGCAGTTGGTGATTTCAATTTATGGTACCAAAGAACACATTGTATTTTTTGTTGAATGGTCAACATGTTTCATACTTTGTTGCAAACTTACGCCTTTATTAAAAATGATTAATTCTTTCTTATTTCAATAATAAAATAACCTATAAAAAATAACAAAAAACCTTTATGATGGTATAATTCAGTGTCGAAAATTTAAAGTTTCTACCTTATGCAGTTTTTGAGATATTAAAATTTTCAATGTGTGCAGGACTTTATGGACACCCTGTATTTTTTGAATGACTTCCGTATATTTGTTAATAAAAAATATTGATTGTTGAAAATTACAGTACATTCACATTTTGTTCAAGTATAACCCTCAAATAAACCGAATTTTATTAGTTGCTAATGTTTGATGATGAGTAATCCAAAATACTATAAAATTACCGTTTACATCCATAAATGAATAAGCATGGTATTCGTTTTAGGTATTTACAAATGATTTACAAATTCTTTATTGGTAGTGCTCAGGTTATCCAGCTATTTTATAATAATAAAATTTTATCTTTTTGCAGATGAAGTAGTTTTATTAAGGAATTAAATAGCTTTTGCTATTCATTTGGTATCAAAAATAATCTGGAATTAATTATATTTTCAAACTATTTTATGATGTATTTTTATTTATTCGCCTTTTCGAACAAATGCTTACAATTTACCAGATGAAAATTTTTAACGAAACGTCCCAATGAGGACATTGCAAACAAACGATATTTTCGAAATAACAAGGTGAGCTTACTTCATTATTTAACAAGTGAAATGATTATAAGAACCAAACGAAGTTATATACTAGCAACTTACTTTCAATAAAGAGTGTTCCAAACTTTGAACAAAGGTGTTTTTGCTATTTTGGACCAAAGTTTCCATAAAAGAATTTGCTTTAGCCTTTAATAAAATGAAAACTAAAGTTAGATAACCTTGTTTAAGTGTATTGCACCTGAACGATTAAAAAATTAGATTTTAAATCCGTTTATTTACTACTTAATTTATTAAATTTAAAAAAACTTCACAAAAATTAATTTGAATTTTTGCGTATATTAAAAAAGTCAGTTTGGTTTAGGTTAAAATCACAATGACAAAAATAATTTGATCTTTAAAAAAATCTATTGGATTGCCTACAATTTGTTTTAGATAAAAATTTCAATTTAACCCGAAAATGCATGAAGATTCACTCAAAAGGATTACAAGTGACCCTCAGCATACTCTTTTACCACTAGAACATCCATGCATTAAAACTATCTAGAACGATCAATTGGTTTAATTAATTTATAAATCATTTTAAGCGGCAATTCGTCAACATTATTGTCGAAAAACATTTTAAGAGTAAATTTCAATTAACTGTGATTTATTGCACAATATGAACCCAATGTTAGGATAAATTAGGATTTTCTATGTTCTACACTCTTTTGTGTGTTCAAGCCTTGTTCACGCTATTTTTTTGGTTTTGATAATTTTAATTTAGTGGTGGCCTTAAATTTCTTCAATAAATAAATGTCTTTAAAATTGTTATGCTAATTTTTTAACTAAGCATTATATCAACTTCTAGGGTATGGCTAAATTTTTCCCACGAGACGAGGAAGCAGTTACAAAATAAATTCATTATTTTGTGAAGTCACAGAGCTTAACCCTAGAACGGTTACCAGGGTCACCCGGTGTAATTGAGGTGGTTGTGTAACTCATATGTTTGGCAGCGTGACTACGGCTTGACATTCCCAGTAGCTCCAATGTTTTGGATGACGTGACTAAGGTTGGTTGTGTGGTTCAACTTTTCCCATTAGTTTTTGCTCCTTGGCTCATTTCGAGTGAATTTCTCCCACAGTTACCAATTTCGTGTGTTGTGTCACCTGGGTGTTTTTTCCTGGTACGCCAGAGACATTATTCGAAAACAGCAATGGTGCTTTGGTGCGCTGTGTTGAGTGACCCAGCATGAGTAATAGGAAGACGCGACAGAGATGCAACAGGTGCACCGAGGAAAAGTGCCCTTGCCACCTGTATCCTGTTTGTGGTAACTGCATGCAGCTGGTGAATGTTATATATAAACATATAAGTATAAATATACAGTTACATGTAAAAATAAATATAAATATAAGTTTTTTATATTGTATGTTATAAAATCTAAATTATATATGCAGATATTCATTATTTTCCAACTAAAAAAACATCTTTTTTTTGTGTCACCCATACAATTTGTGGTAGAGAGAGAAGGATAGGATTCGGCCAGAGCATGCTTCCATCACCCAAGACTATACACGAAAGAAGATAAGATAAAATTACATGTATTTATTTTTTTGCTAACTTTTGGCAATTAAGCTTGTTTTTATAAAAACTCACTTTTAGTTACTTTTTTGGAAGGTTTTTTAAAGTACTTCCTAAAATGCAATTTTAACTTAAATAGCAATAACGAAAGGAGAAGAGTTTTATGTTTATTTTGTATCTTTAAAATAAATGTTTTGGTTCGTAAGTATGGTTTTATTAATTATTTAATTTAGGGTAAAATTCGGGTTTACCTTCCACGTTAGCAAATTAGAGAATAACAATTCAGAAGTTAATTAATTCTCAAAAAGAGTTGGCTATCACGTTGTTATATTTTTTTTAAAGTTTAGAAATTCAAAATAACAAAACTGGTTTTTTCTCTTAAAATCAAGTAAAATTCTTAACAATGTAATTAACTTTGGAGGTTTGTCAATTGACGTCCTTGGTTGTTCTAGGCCAGACATGTCAAACTTGTAGGCGTATGCGGGCGGTATCGGTAAAATGTTAATCTAAAAATTTGCCGCATGCCTTAATCCTGATAGCACAATGAGATCAACCTCTTTTTTTCTTATTTCAATCTAAAACTTTAAAAATTTCTCTCTTAAGGTTCTAATTGTACGCCTTATGTTTGCCTTTTTTTAGGTTTTACGTTAAAATCAAAGTCAAGACAAAAAAAAAGTTTTTGCAGTAATTGGAAGATAATTCTCGGCCCCGTAGGCACTTCCATAAATCTTATTTTTAAGATCTTTTTTAAATCAAAGAAAAGACCGAAAAAATGAATAAATGACAAAAGCACAGCATTTAATTAATTCTTCAACTTTATGTCATTTTTGTGAATAAATCCTTGTTTTAAACCTTACTGGTTTGATTTCGAATTGAGCATCATTTAAATAAATCTTTGAAGCTTCCCGGGCCGCGAGTTTGGCATGCCTGTTCCAAGTACATTTATGTCAAAAATTGGAGTTTTAATGAGAAAACGATCAAGACTCCAACATTTATCTTAGTTTATGAAAAAAATAATTCTTAATACGTTTTATTAAAATGCGGTAATATTTGAGAAAAATACGTGTATTTGAATATTCGAAATACGTCAATTACAACACTCGATGCCGGTTTGTGCCAACTGCGCGTAATCTATTAAAATAGCCTTGCTGGACTTGGCACACGCGCTTCTCAGTGAATGAATTAAAAATGGAATACGGAGTACTGTAAAAATACATCTATGCTCCATGTTTTTATACCAAGATCAGTGCCAAGGCCGTCGAAATGAGCTTTTCCCGAACAGCTTGGGTCCAGCTCAATCGCCTTTAAACTGGTGTTGGGCGATTCCATTCGTCTATGCCCAACTAGGGTCTTGTTCCTTCAACAAATTGCAAGTGTGGCGACATTTAACAAAACCCAGACCACGTCCTAAGAACGAGCCTGATACATCGGGCACCACCTGGATTACGAGATCTAACGGTTATAAATGACAAAACTTGATTATGGCTAAACACAATTATTTACAGCATCTGATCCGGGTAGTACAGCAGCCTGAAGTTGTAAACGAATGAACCCTCGACCACAATTTTGCTGGTGTTTGATATGAAGTGAATGCCTTTCCAAACAACGACAAATAACGCACTTGGTTGTTGGTGCCGACCCTCCAAGGATATCGTGCAATATCATTTCTTAATTATTCCTCAAAAAATTCAATTTTGATTTCCACTCTTGAATTCTCTCTACTGTAGTATTTCCAAATTTTATCCACAGCCTAGTGGCGTGATGTTACATTGGTACTTGACTACAGTTAAAAAAGTGATTAGTGTCATATATAACTGTTAAACATAATGGGCATTGTGGCTTGTAGGTATTAGGGTTTACCGTACGTTAGCATATAAATTTGCAAAAGTAGCATTTTGTTGGCACTGAGTTATGCCAGCTTTGTACATATATGACGTGGTAATGTTTTGTTCAAACTCAATAAGTATAGTGTTAGTAACTTCTTGTTTTTTGCTGAAACTATGGTATTGTGAGGTGATGGTAGTGTTGCATTATGAAAATGAACTATACTCGCTAAAGAACTGTAATTAGTTTATTGTTTCGCTTTTGTTGTTACACGCTTGCACAGTTCAGTAATCAAAAAATAATTATCTTTAACCGAGTTATTTAAGTTGCTTCTTTTGTACTGTCTCTAAGTTTAGTTGCTCTTTATGCATTGTTTGTTTTAACGTATATTTAATTGTCTTACTGGTCGGCAGCGTGGTCGAGTGGTTAAAGTAGCGGGCCGATGATCAACACGGTCTCGGTTTAAAACCCACTTGCGCCATTCTGTTGTTTACTTGGGAAAGACTTTTTAGGGAACTTTGCCTACTTGGTGGTCTTGGCAAGCAGTTCTAAATTACGGTAATATCTCTTAAATTGAATGGCCTATTTCTAAAAGTACCTAAGTCACATTTTCGAAAAAATGAGATAAGCTGAAAAAATTGTTTGTTTACTCGCCAGAAATATTCTGACAAAAAATCTTTTCAGGACAATGTACGGAAATCACTTTTTGAATAGCACAGAGGTTTAAAATCTTAGCGTATTTTTATTCTAGAAGTAGGGTTTTTGAAAACTTTAAACCTCATTTTCTCAAAATGTTATTATGTGACTTAGGTACATTGAGAACTAAGCTCTTCAATTACTAACTGACAGCAATATCTTGGCATCTCCAGAAGCAGGTCTGGGTAATTGCTTACCCTATGTGTAGCACCTCCGTCGCTTTCCTGCGAGTCAGGAGGATAAATATAGAGATAAAAATAAATAAAAAATAATATAATTCTTGCAGCGTTTTAAGTTAATTAAACCTTTAAATTCTAAAAAGGATTTCTTTTGATTAACAGTTCAACTCAGGTGGTGTGAATATGTTTGAGATTTTTTTACATTCTTCAAGTGTAATGTCTGAGTCTAAGATCATGATGTTAATGTAATCATAATTATGAAAGATTGTGGTTTTCATAGCTTTGGGTGAATCTGCCTATACATTAAGATCATGTAAAGGGAGTTTGTATTTGAATCAGTTGCTTACGTTAAGCATTGATACGTACAATACAATTTTGAATCCGTTTTAAAAAAAAAGCAACAGCTTGGCCTCTTCAGTCATACAAAAAAAATGTATTGAATGTATTTTCAAACGATAAAAATTATGTTAAACAAAATTTTTCATCAAATAAAACCTTTATCAACATAAAATATATCTCGATTCAATAAAGCTATTTCATGCAGAAAATCTCAGTATGATGTATCAAAAGAAACTTGGAAGCACTAGCTTTTCTGCTTTAATATAGATCTAATGGGTTTCTTGTGATAAGATTGTAATAGCTTATCAAGCTGTTGAGCAAGATGATAAAGATCATTAATCTTGTTCGTAACGTGGCGTTAGATATTTAGCTGGATCATGGTGCACCGTAAAAACTTGTTGTGCAAAAGACTTTTTTTTATTAGAAGGCACTGGATGAACCAGTGAATGGGTAAATACTCTTCAATTTTGCAGAATTGGTTTCAGTTTGTTTTCAAAAGAGCAAAAGCATTTGTACTCTTAGCCTTGGGTGCCAGAGAGCATCACTTAACGGCTCATCGGCGAATTTTCTAGAAACTGAGAAAATCTGAGACAGTCGTAAGCGTAAAACAGGAAGATCATTCACCAAAAGAAAGAAACTCTTGGAAGAAAAACATTGGAAAAACGCTTTTCTTTTGTCAACTGTAAACGTTTGCTTAGATGTAAATTGACATTTTCTTGAATAAAAAATGTCATGTAAATGTTGTAAAATGCATTTTTATTATCACCCATCTCTATTTACCCTTCTAACTTGCAGAAAATTGTGGACGTTCCCTTTAGACCAACTGCCAAGCAATTATTCCAACTGACTTTCAGAGATCTCAATATATTGCTGCCAGATAAAACTTTTTATTTGTTTTTTTAGTTTTTATTTAGAGGTAGAACTAAAATTTAGAGCTGTTTGTAAAACCATCAAACCAAACACAAAAAAGTGTCTTAAAAAGTTTTTACCAAAAACAAAACAGGATCAATTAAGTTTCGAACTGTAACCATAACAATCAAACCACTCTAAAAGCAAAGCTGATATCCATCTATCCCATTCTAATGACTGTTTTTATTCTAGTATTACTTTTGTATACATTGTTTGAAAAATTGTGTAAGATTTTTTTTAACAAAAGCTAAATTTTATTCTGAAATTTTCTGGGAAAATTTTTTCAATATACCCTTTATATCACATATGATACAATTATAAAATTAGCTGATTTTTTTTCAACTTTTGATACACGAATATTAATTTAGATGCATTTGATGGTTTTTAAGCTTATTTTGAATTTTTTTGTTTAAGTTAAAAAATTCATGCGGTAAAGAGTTAAAATTATTGTAAAAAAATAATTTTTTCAACCCTCCTCCCAAGCAAACACAAACGACTTGGGATCATAAGTTTTGGTGCTAATCTACTTTAAATTCTTTCACAGACTTGTTAGCGTTACAACTGATTAAACTTTCAACAATTAACTAAACAATTATTCTTGTTTATTCAGTATTGACTAGTACAAAAAGATCAAATATTTTTCAACTGAACAGAAACTGATACAAAAAAAAATATGCCTGATGTACACCTAACAGTAGGCCGAAATAAGTTAATTATGTCAAGAGTTTTTCGGATTGGTCAGTATACAAAAAAATTTTTAAATAAGTTAATGGAAAAAAGATCACCATGTAAGAAGATCATCAATAAAAGAAAAATCAATTGATACCTTAACCAAAGAGATGGTATGCTCAATATTTAATTCAAGTTTATGCTTCCATTCGTTCGTATTTTGAATCCATTTTGGAGTTGAATTCTCAAAGTTCTTCAAAGTTTGATTCTTTAAGTTGTCAATCGTTGGCAGAACTTCAGAAATTGTTAGATTACTCTACAGAAAACGTTTAAAAATTTATCATATGGAGTTTTTAGATAAGACATTTGTTAGTAAAAACTTCGAAAAAAAAATTAAAAAATTGAAAATAAAATAATACCGTAGATTCTTGAACATTTTGTTGAGAAGTCGATTCAGACTCCGTTTCAATATCGATAATCAAGTCTTCTGTTGTTTTTTCTTGATTAGAATTTTGACATTTCTATAAATAAGGCAAACAGTTTAAAACATATAGTTTAAACGCAATGTCTATCATAAATTCAAAAATACTTTTAAAAATTTAGAGATGTGATTTTTTATAAACTATGTTAATTATAGTTAGATTAATATTTTTGCATTAAAAAAAAAATACTAACAAAGAATGCGTTAGTTAAAAAACCAGCTCAATGTAAATATGAATTTAAATTAAACAAATTTTTAGTTAAAACTTTGATTTTGATATTTTATTCTTTTTGTAGGATGTTTAACATTATCATGCTGAAAATAAAATTTTTTAAAATTTCTATCATTTATAGCATTATTTTAGTAATTTTTTTTATGCTTTGTTTTTCTAATGTAATCTAAATCAAAATGTAGCAATTTTAGTCTACTTTTTTCTTTTCTTTTACAATAAATTATTAAAAACCAGCCGCTTAAAAACGAGTAGCAACAAACTCATAGTTTGCTCTTGTTAGAGCTCGTCAGTGATGGATATCTCACAGCGATTACTTACAAAAACTTGTTTCCATATGACAGCGATAGTAAACCGCTGACCCGCGGGTCGAAGCTCGACCCACTAGTTAAAATTCAATGACACAACTGTTATTTTAAATTTCCTAGTATTATAATGGCTTCATTTTTTTTATGGAAAACAATTTAACAGAACCTATGTTACAATATTAGTCTTAAGCCTAGGTTTTGAACTGGGAGCGCAAAGTTTTTCTAGGAGGGCGCGAGCAACTAAGTAGAAACGAAACAAATAATTACAATGACATTTTTTTTCATCTGAAACATCAAATTAGGATGAATTTCACGGTGGTGGAAAGCAAAAATCTTTATTTTAGTCTTCATGTGGAATTTTCACCAAAATTTGAGGTTTTGAATGCTAAATAAAAGTAAAAAACTTTTTTTTATTTTTTATCCTTTACCTTAATTTGGCCAAAACTGGAGGTTTCTCACTCATTTTAGTCACTGGCCCATTTAATCATAATTTTGACAAAGCTATTATTTTTGATCCGTCCTATGAAAAAGGTTTGCCAAATTCTGCCATATGAGAACAACGAATAAAAGCAATATTGTAATTACTGCACCAAACGTAGATACGCGCCAAGGGTCTTTGTTGTTTTATCTCATGTGTCGGATGATCTTACTGTTCAAATGTTCAGTGAAAAAGATTTGGGACTCATGTCATTAACCTCCTCGCGGTGAGTCCTGGTAACTGAAGTGATAAAAATCTTCAGCCGAAAAGTGACAATATTGAAGAGGTTTTGGGGTATTAAAAGTATACATAGGCAAAAGAGAAGACCTGATGTCAATTGCAGGCCAAATGGTAAACAACCATTTTTGTCTAGTGCACTATAGCTCAATATAGAGAACTTGAGTGCAAATAAGAACTGCTATCTGGACAAGAAATACAAAGTCCTTGTTATCCATCTTCAAGAGACTTATTGTACTAATGCAGATTGATTGGTGATAGCAAATTAACCTTGTTAGGTCTTAAGCAGGAAACTTGGCCTTGTTACGTTGTCCATGAGCGACTCAAATATACCATTGTGGATCAATCCCTTGAAGGATCAGCAACTGGATGGCTATGTTTAGATGTCAATAGTTGCAAAATTGTCAACATTTACAAACCACCTAACTCGAAAATTTTACCAACAGCCATCCCGGTGTTTCAACATCCCTGTCTCTATTCTGGTGACTTTAACTGCTAGCATACAGACTGGGAATACGATTCCATCAGTTTAGACGGAAAATGTCTTGCTAACTGGGCAGCTCAGGGCAACTTTAAACTTTTACACAATTCTAAGAATGGTCCTCTTTTCTTATCTGCTCGTTGGCACACTGGTACGAACCTTGATTTGGATTTTACTATTCTCAGTTAAGATAGCTGGTCTCCAGATAGACGCATTTTTGAGAAGTTTCCCGGGTCACAACACCGATCTTAGCTGATTACGATCGCTAAACTTGTAAATTCTGTTTCAAGTGCTCTGCACAAGCGATGGAACTTCCGCAAGGCTAACTGGTAAATGTATAGCATCATCACTTCTAAACTGGCTAAGGAATTTCCATCTCCAGACTCAAGCTGTGTCGATGAAGCATATCAAGTGGCTGCAGAAAAAAACTAGAGACCATGATTCGCAGTGTAAGAGTCTTTACAAGGCTTTTCTCAAAACGCCTTTGGGTGAAGAATTTAACAAGGCTGCGTCAGACGTGCTTGCCCGATTTGACAAAAAGTGAAGAGAATGTTGATCAGAGGCTGTCAATACCTTCGACTTCACGCACTCCAGTCGGTTGGCATGGCATACAACTAACAACTTAACTAACAGGTCTAGAAACATTCGCCGTCCTTGCCCCATTTCAGCAAACTCAATTGCATCACACCTAGTGTGAAATGGGGTGTTTCAGACGAAAGATAGGAATTCATTTCATTCGTCCCACAGGGATCAGTCCTAAATGCCTTCTTATCTAATATTTTTATATCAGCGGTGCCCAAACCGCGGCCCGCGAGCTGCATGTGGCCCGTGAAGCCTTTTAGGGAAACTTTCCAAGAAATTTTTAATTAGATGCTTAATCATCTTGAATTATCGCATTGCCTCTAAACCGGAGTTTCTCAACCTGTGTGCGGCGAGAGATCCCAAGTGTGCCGCAAAACTTTTTGAAAAACACTATTTCAAGATGTCCAAGCTGCGGTTATTAGACATTTAATCAACAATAAAGTCTGAATCAGAATGAAGACTTTTTTTAAGAAAACACCTGTTTTAGATACGGAAATCAAAAAAATCTGGTTTGAGTGCGCTGTAACGTAAAACGTTGATAACGTAAAATTTTCAAACTAACTCGCATGTGAATATTATTTTGATTACTGCAGCGATTGTGGCCCGAGATAAACTTGCAGACAAATATTTGGCCCCTGACAAGTAAAAGGTTGGGCACCCTTAATCTACATTCATTATCTGATATTAATAATTGCCAGGAAATTTGTCTACGTCGTTGATTTGTGAATCTTGCATTCAGCATTCAACTGGAAGATATTTAGGAGACTTTAAGTCAGGACATGGTAGCTATATTCTCGTACCTTTAGAAATTGAAGCTAAAGCCTAAAACAACCAAAATGGTGTTGGCTGCCTTCCGTCTTAACAATAAAGAGGTACAACGTAAGCTTTTTATCAGCAAATAAAAACGAGCCCTACCGTACTGTGTCAAATTGTCGTACCTCGGTATAAAATTGAATAGTGGGCTAACATTTTGCCGACACCTTGAGTCACTGCAAAAAATTTAACAGCAAGCGTTGGGTTTTTCAGGCGACGGCCGGGGTCGACCTGGGTTGCTGGAGCCACAATATGGCGCACAGCCACTCTGACCCTGGTGCACTTTGCTGCAGAGTGCTGCTCACTTTTCGGGTGCCACAGTACCCACACTCGCCTCATTAGCAAGCCTATTAATGAGACTTTGTGCATTATGACTGGATGTCTGCGCCAGACACCAATAAAAAAATTTATTTTTATTTGCAGGTATCCTTTCAAATGAGCTTTGCCGCTAACGAAGGTGCTGTCTCTAGCTCACCGACCACAAAGGCCAGAACAAATGTAAAACAAAAGACTCTTGTTTACTTTTTATAGAGCACACCGACAGCTCAAATCGAAACACCCATTTGCTGCGCTGAGGTATTATACCAAATAATAATAAATCAAATGATTTGCCATATCTAAATTTAAAATTGGTCTAGCATCGTTTCTAGTTTCATGTTTCGAGGTCAAATAGCATTTTGAGTTTTACATTGCAAGACATGACTTACCACATATTGTATCATATATGATACAATCACATTTTGACGTGTAATTTGGTCAATTTACAATAAAATTTGAAAATAAGTATTTTAGTAACTAATGACGAAGTAATAACTACAATATAATTTTTTCTGCTGAAAATTTATATGAAAACTTAAAAAAAATTTTAAATTCATTTTTATCAAAAGTAACTGGCGCTGAAAAAATATATTTTCATTCATAAAATTAAATTAAAAAACTATTTTGGACTTTATTGCAAAAATAGAAAGTTTTAAATAAAAAAATGTTGCATTTTCTTTGATTCAAAAGCAAAATGTTAAAAAAATAATTTTCTTTTAATGAAAAAATAATAGTTAATTTGGTTGTATCATATATGATACACTATGCAGTAAAGGGTTAAGTTGTCATGTAATAATGAGCTGGTGTTCCGGTTAGTCTTTCTTTTATAATTTTTCATACTATTTACAAATGTTGTTGCCAAAGTTAGTTTTAATGTAAGCTAGTTAAATCTATGCACAAAAATATGTGTTACTTCTTGCCCCATCAGTCTATGCTACAACTTACCCCGCCTTATACTTATAGTGAAATTTTCGTTAATAGCTCAAAAATTTTTTAAGTTGCTAAATTTTAATAAGTATTTAATAGCCTATTGTTTTGTGGTTCTATTGATATAAAACATTTCAATAAAACCACACTCGCTATCTCTCCAAAAGACAAAAATTGAATTTCAAAAAATTTACGAGTACTTTGCCTTGTCAAGAAGCTTGTTTTAAGTAAACCTATTTTTAGTCTTTGGACTAAACAATGTTATTAACTAGTAATTGGTCTTAATATGACTGTTATTTAAGACATTTAAAATTTTGTTGGTTTATATTAAATTTTGACAAATACGACTGTTACAACTTACCCCGGTCTCCCCTATCTATCATCCCGGAGTTCAGCGAGAGTCTGCTAATCGGCAAGCTTGCTTTTCAAAGCTGGGCAATGTCTGAAAAAAATGCCCATTTTATGGCTCACTTGCAACAAGTTTCGAAGATTTACTATTCTCTAGCTAAACTTTCAAGGTCTCATTTCAAACAAGAAAAACGTTCTTGATTATCTTGCTGTGCAGTTCGATGCACTCGTCATCCAACTACAGGAGATCCAGTGCACTAATGCAGAGAAGTGAGTACTTCTAAGCTTCCAACTAGATAGGTTTTCCTTAAGCAGGAAGCATAGCCTAGCCAAGTTTGTCCACGAGCGACTAATGTATACCCTTTTAGATAGATCTCTACCGACATCACCACCAACAATTCCAAGAATCCCGCCAGCTTTTACTCCACCGCTAGAACTCTGGCACCAATTTAGATCTAGCTTTTGCTAGCTTAGGTCCTTCTTTCGGTCCTAAAGTTTCCCAGGTTACAACATCGAACTTCATTTATTATACAACTAAGTTTTGCTTAGGCAGTGCCAAATATGCTGTTAAGTCATGGAACTTCCACAAGGTCAAATAGAGTCACTACAAAGAAATTCGCAAAGGCTTTGCTGTCACTTGGTTCACTTGATAAAATGCGGTTTACCAAATTTTTTATAACATTATCAGGTAAGCATCTTAAAAGACTATTCCGCATGGTTATCAAAACAACTATATTCTGTGTTGGATATGAAGTGTGAATCCCTCTATAGAAATCTCTTGCAGTCTCCTCAGGAATATGACTCAAATTTTGCTGCTACAACTTTACTTCCAAACTTGCCTGGAAGCAAAGCGATTGATAGTCGGAAACGGTTTGGAGCATCATATTTTTACACTCTAGTCAAAAAGCATAAAATAATTTGAACAACCTTACTTATAGTTCACGACATTCCCTTGTCACTGTACCATTTTAGCTGATAGCATTCCATATTACCTGGTCAAAAATGAGAGATACTGTACGAAGCTATTGACACAAGTCATTCAGACTTAAAAATGTAATAATGTTGAAAATGTAACAATTTTGATCACCAGGCATGAATATCACCATGTAACACAAAATTTGTTTCCTTGTTAAAACCATATTTTTCTTTTATCTTATGGTATGAACAAATAGAAATGGCCATTCACAAAGTTCAAACTTCGGTTTTGAATTCAATAGATCACTTTGTTGGATTTTTTGCTAATTTGCATTTATAGTTTAAAAAATTTTTCGCAGTACGTGCATTGAAACGATATAATTTTTGTTTAACATATTATTAATGTTATTGTCGCTTTTGAATGTGTTACAGCAACAATATAAAACATTTCAGAGTTGGCTATAAAATATAGCTTAATTAAACAGGGAACGATTAAGCAAGAAGGGGGCGGGGCGGGGGCTGAAAATGCTAACACATGGTAGCCTATGGCAATTCTACCAACGCTGAATGTTGATTAAAGGTATTTCAAGAGACAATGTTGCAACCTATTACAAAACTAACTGAGGTGATTAAACAATATAAACGAAATTAACCATCATACATCACAACTTTACTAAAAAAAAGTTTTCTTGCGTGACTGCCGATTGTACGTCAGCTCGCTTTCACGCACAAGGTTCCAAATGTAGTCTCCCATCATACTTTCATTATACTGGCCTTTATAGCGTTCCTCAAACAATTTGACATCTTGATGAAATCTTTCGCCTTGCTCTTCCGAGTAATCACCCATGTTATCCTTGAATTCATCGATATGAAAGGGCAGAACATGGAGCTTTAGCGACATTCTGCAACCCATTTTGTCATATGTATCCACAAGTTCCTCCACAATATTTCTGAAGTTATCTGCCTTGTGATTTCCGAGAAAACCTGCAACTACAGAAACAAAACTTTTCCATGCTCTCCTCTCAACTGCAGAGAGTTTCTCAGAAAAACTGTCGGACTTCATAAGTCGCTTCACTTGAGGACCCACAAATATTCCAGCTTTGACCTTTGCCTCAGATAACTTCGGGAACAACTCTTGGATGTGCTTAAATGCATCACTTTCTGGGTTCAACTTCTTTATAAACTGCTTGATGAGGCCCAGTTTGATGTGGAGAGGTGGCAGAAACACTTTTTTTGGTTTCACCAACGGTGTATGCTTTACGCTGTGAGTTTCAATATCATAACTAGACCTGGGAGGCCAATTTCTCTTGTTGTAGTGAAAGTTTGTATTTCTGCTATCCCAGATACAGAGATAGCAAGGGAACTTAGTAAAATCTTGTTGAAGCCCCATTAAGAAGGCCACCATCTTGAAGTTGCCAATGACCTCCCAATTGTATTGGTCATACTGGAGAGCGCTTAAGAGGATTTTGACGTTCTCGTAATTCTCTTTCATTTGCACTGAATGAGCCAAAGGAATGGAGGGGCACTTGTTTGTGTTGTGCAGTAAAACAGCTTTGAGACTTTTTGATGAGCTGTCAATGAAGAGTCGCCAATCTGAAGTATTGCAGGGAATCCCTATAGCTTCGAAAAGTCTTCTTATTTTATGGCAATAGCACAAGCCCTCCCTAAAAGAGAAAAACGTTGAAAAACCACGATGCCTCTTCCTCTGGGAAGTAATGCGGACGCCTTCATCAAGTAAATCCCATTGCTTCAATCTGGATATTAAAAGCTCGGCATTAGACTTTGTCAATGCCATCTCTCGAATGAGATCATTGATATTTTTTTGATTAGGGTAATAAGGACACCTTTCATCCCCAACTCGATGTCGACGACAAACAACAGATGATGATGATAATGGCGCGCCTTCCTTCTTTTTGGAATTCTCAGAACTTGTCTCTGCAGGATAAGTTTGATCTCTTGTGGGTGGCTGTGGCACAGGCAAGTCGGTGGTGTTATGAGGAACAGGGACAATAGATGATGGAATGTTAGCATACTCAATTGGAGGTGCATTTTTTCCCTTTCTTCGTTTTGTTGGATCCACCATGCAGAAGTAACAATCAGTATAATGACTTGAAGGCTCACGCCAGATACGGGGAATAGCGAAACGCATAGCTCTTTTTTCTCCTCTTAGCCAACCTTTAAGAGGGGACGACAGTAGTCACAGATGGCATGTGGTGCCCATCGTTTATCTTGATCATCGACTGGCATTCCGAAATAATGAAGATAGGCTTCTGCTGCACGAATGCAGTTGCTCAAACAGTGCTTTTTTGCTCTTTTGGCAAAAAATTCACCACATACATAGCAGAAGGAATCGGCTGAATATTTGCGACCACGGGCAGTCATTGCACAGTTTTTCAAGATTATGTTACAATAAATGAAAACAACTTAACTTATAACTCCAAAAATATGAGTTTATTAGCTGTACTAAACGAATCTAGATAACGAAAACAGTTGAAATAATGAATAAATATATGAAACTCAACAAATTGATGTATTCTTTACAAACCTGAAGTTTCAAGACAATAATAGCTATTTTCCGGTGTTTTCAAGCATAGTAAATCAGAAACTGGAGGTTATTTCCAAGAAACAAAAAAAAAATTTTTTTTGTTACCCGGTGTATTGCTAAAAACTTCAAAATCATCGAAGCTTGTTTTTCAAGAAGTGTCTGACTTTTGCACGGCTACAACACCAGACCCAAGAATGTCTATGAGAATTCCTCAAATAGAGAGTTCATTGCTGCTCTTCAACACTTAAAGCCAAGTTTATCTCCGGACCTTGATTTTATATGTTCAGATTTTATAATCCATGCTGAAGCTGTTTTAAAGTCCTGGTCACGTGATTTTCTTTCTTCCTACTTGCCCCGACTCAAAATTTCCAAGATTTAGAAAAGAGTGCTCGTAGTTGCAATCCCAAAGCCGATGAAACCCGTAAGGGACCCAAAAAATTATCCACCAATATCTCTGCTCTTTTTCCTCTACACGATGCTCGAGAAAGTTATCTACGCCCGTGTCAAGCCAGTGATTGATCCACTGCTCCCGAAACAGCAGGCTGGGTTTTGTCGCAGAAAGACAACAGTGGATCATGTTGTTCTGCTGACCCAGAACATCGAGGATGTTTTTGAATCTAAGAAGTCTTTGATGTTTATCTTAAAGTTTTTGACTAAAAGAACGATCTTCATCTTCAAATTCTGTATGGTTTCCATTTGTTTCACTGTTGTGTCTGACAAGGTAGCAAGCTCAAGTTCTCTTTCATATCAGCTCAATTCATCTTTAATATCATCTTCATTTTTTCTTCTGTTCTTATCATCTGTCCCAAATAAATTCTCTATTACTTGCTAGAAAGACATTCTTTGTCTTTTAGACATAATTTTTGTTTTACACTAAAAATAACTTGAATATTACGAAGTCTTCTGCAAAGCAAAAACGAATATATTTTTAACCTAAAGGGTATCATGAGACCTATATGACTCAAAAGCTAAAAATGTAAAATTTACAATAAACGCAACAATGCAAGGTTGCATGAATGGAAACAGTTAATAAGAACCTGTGAAAAAAATAGCAAAAGTAAAACTTAAAAGCTTAGTGTTTAGGATACTCAGCCCATCAAATAAGCCTGGGGTCATATTGACCTTAAGGTACCAGAGCAAGGTTAAAGAATCAAGTTTTTAAGTTTTTTTAAAAAGTTTTTAAAATATTTTTAATAAATAGTACAACTCTTAAAATTTTAATATTGTCGAAAACAATTTTAAAGCTCCACGTTTTAAAGCAGTATATTTGTTAACCCTAGGATAAATAAAGCGGGTCAAAATTGAACCGATGACGTGTTTCATGCTAAATTTTGTTAGCTGTGTCGGGTTCTTTGCGTCAGCACTGCATATAATTCACAAAATTTAATCTCTGTATGTCTTACAAAAAATTATTGCAAAAGCTCTTTTCATTATTAGAAAAAATCATTTTTTGTGTCAATACTCCTAATTCACACAAACAGAATGAAAATTGCTCCCTGTTTTTTTCAATCGGATTTTGTCTTTTAAACACTCTACATTTCTGATTGCCAAACACAACAGCTATAGCAGACAAAAAAGAATTTTCTTTTGACCTATTTCGGTTTAAACAAATTAGTTTTTATTGTTCTGAAAAAAATCACAGACTGTTTCTATTATTATCACAGTTGAAATCCATAGAGTTTTTTCTGAGTACTTATTACTGTAGGCACAAAAGTTATGTTAAACTACTATATTACTAGTTTGGCTGAGTTTATAGCTATCAGATTTTTGTAGACAACAGAGGAGTTCACAGTTTTCTTTTTCCCATTAGACTTCAGACAACAAATTATATCTAGTAAGTATTATTGTTGGCCTGCGTTATCATTGCACTTAGCTATTCCTCTACATAACATGTCTGAAATTAGTAGTCTTGGTCAATACACTCCCTTTCAAGCTTCAGCAAGTATTCAAGACAAAGGTGACGGTATATTACCATCTGATGCAGAATCTGAAATATCTGTCAATGATGATGTTAGTTTTGCAGATCAAATTGTTGATGAGGTGGGCACTTATTAAACATTTTCGTTTGCGATTCGAATTAGTGTCATATTTTTATTTTTGGATGTAACATGAACTATGCTTCAAGTATCAAGCTCAGTTTTCTAAAGAGTCTTCTGATACATTTTCAGATAAAAAATCATTGGCATCCGACAAAAAAAAAAAACAGGAAAAAATGGTATTTTTGGAGCAATTGTGCACCAGCACTCAGCAGAATAAAGCTTTACAATATTTTGCGAGGGCGTCTTGGCCTCGTGGGTAACAGTGATATTTTAACGCCGCTGGATGCATTTAATCTCTTCATAAACTTCTTCATTGTTGATGAAGTTATTTAATGCTTCAACTTGGTAGGTTGAAGAATTCCTGCTTTAAAGCAAACAGAATAGAAAAAATTGGCTTTCATTGGGCTTAAGTTGCTAGCAGTTGTCAAAAAAAAAAAAAACTGGGACATTCCCTCCGTGAACTCTTTGGTGATCTGTTTCAATATCTAATGTACAGAGCCACGATGAGCATAAATATAATTGAGGATATACACAGTATGTTGCGTTTTGAAGACAAAAGAATCAAGGCCAAACGATTGAAAGAAGACCATTTAATAGCATTTCGCCACATACGGGAAGCTCTTCTTAGAAAACTGCCGAGCAAACTACATTTTAAATGAATGTGTCACAGTCAACGTGTCACAATGAATAGCTGGTCCTATTTAGAGGCTGGTGCGGGATTATACAGTGCATGCCAACCAAACCAGCTAAATGTGACATAAAACATTCTGCTTGTGCAACTCTCGTGTTCTCTATGCCAACAACTGTATCATCTATTTGAAAAACAATCTGGAGAAACAATTCAGAAAAAACTGGGAGAGACAGTTGTGATAAAAGTGAGTTGTAACATCCAATAACCAGGTTAGAAAATTTCCATGATTATGTGATTTTGCAGATTTATAGTATAAAAAATTACTTGACATTTGTATATTATTGTTTCCAGGTCTCAACATTATTATGAATAGTTTTTTTTACAAATGCTATTTTGGCTGAAAAGTTGCTTAAAAATGATTTGACTCTTGTTGGAACTTTACAAAAATGCAAACCAAAGATACTACTTGTAATGAAATCATCAAAGCAAAGAGAAATCCATAGCTCTGAATATAGCTTCAATAGCAATATAACCACGGTGAGCTACGCTCCAAAAAAGAAGAAAGCGGTTATTTTCCTTTGTACCATGCACCAAGAGAGGCTTAAATATGAAGAAAAAAAGAACAAGTCCAAACTTATCTTTTATTACAACAAAACCAAAGGAGGGTTTGATACAATAGATTTAGTTGTTCAACACTACACCAGTAAAAAAGCAAAAAAAAGGTGGCCAATGATCCTGTGGTACAATATGATTGTCGCACTAAATGTTTACAGCAACTTCACACAAATAAAACGTAACGACAGCAAATAAAAAGTAAACCATGCACGTCAACTCTTTCTCAAAGATATGGCCAAGCAGCTTGTGATGCTCAACATGAAAAGACGAAAAGAATTTTTATACATCTTAAGACCAACCGTGGAGACAATGGAAAGATGTGGTTAACGCTTTGACCAACCTACTGCATCTTCAAACCATACAAAACTTTTCATGAAAAAGTAATGTTTTTTTTGTGACTATTTTAAAAGAGGACGATGTTGCTCACATTGCCTAAAATCAGTTGGCAGTAATCACAGAAGTCGCAGCACTGTGATTTAATGTTGCAATTGCAAAGACTGTGTTGTATAAACAATGATTTACAAAAAGTGTACTTAGACGCAAGCTATTTTTTTTCAACCACGCCTATTTATTTATTTATGCTTTGATTTTAAAAGTTTTGCTTAACAATTTCCTGGTTAATAAAATCAGAGAAACACACAATAAAAATCATATTCACAATAAAAAGCCAGGCATTTGAGTTTTGGTGAAAAGCATTTTCAAAAAACATGATTGTATCACTTGTGATCCTCTTGTATAAATTATGATACCCTTGTATGAATATGACTAAAGTGGATACCCTTCAAACGATGACGACGATGATAAATTATGATAATAAGTTCTTCATACATTTTAGGGTTAAAATTTTACTTTAATTTTTTACAAAGTTCTTCAAGTAAACTTGGAGGGCCAAGTGGTTAAGAGCGCCGTTATTAGGATTGACATAATCTCGGTTCAAAACCTTCTTGTTGGACAATCTGTTGTGTCCTCAAAGAAGACACTTTACGGCACTTTCCCTGCTTGGCGTTTTTTGCAAGCACTTCTGAAATTTAATCATATTTTTATAATACTAAAAAACCAATATAAAAGCTTTTTAACGAGCAAGGCACTTTCTGAAGCAGGTCGGAATAATTGCTTGCCCTATGTATAGCGCCTTTGACGCTTTCCTGCGGGACAGGAAGATAAATATAAAAAATGAAATGAAATTAAAAAAATGTAAAGTTGTATAATTTCAAGCAGTTTGTGCCGTAAAATCACATACCCATTCCGTGATTTCATTCCTTGGACAATTATTAGATTATATACTAATTTATACCCGAACGAAGAAACCCGCTTGGTAATTACTTTTTTATTGTTTGTTTTTGCAAAATAGTTGTTTTATTTCCCTTAAAATATTTTTATGGTGTCTAAATATGTAGTAAACGTCAAAAAGTTTTAGCCTATTTAATTCAATAATCTTTTAGCGAAAATCATTTTGGAATTAAGCATCATAGATCTGATGGTCTTTTACGTTAATCGGTTGTTCCCACTCGGAAACAAACAAATTGTTTGTGTAATTACACGTGATTAATGATACATCTAATGAATGGCAGTGTTGCTAAAGTACATTAATACCTGGATATACGAAAAATTTTACGTAGGATTTTTTTGCGATACGAGACGCGGCTTAAACGATTTTTGGCTTTTTCTTGCAAGCCAGGATTTGACATACAAGCCGCGGGTAGATGGCGTAGCAATCGGTAAGATGTTGAGACGCACAGCTACTGCGCAGATTTCCGCGCCTCAATCAATCTTTCCACACGTGTACAAAAAATAAGAAACATTTGGAGTCAGGGTCGGACTGGAGTCGGATTACGGCATTTCTTGTCGGAGTCGGATTAGGGTCGGAGTCGGTTTTATAATATATTTGTTTTATTTTAGTTTGAATGCACAGTATAAGTGTTACTGTACATAATTGTGGTATGGTTGATAAAAGTATACTCTCTCCCTAAATTGTAAAATATCTATTGTTTATAAATACACTTTTCTTAATTAAAGATACTTCAAAATAAAAAATGAGGTTGCGTTTTGGGGGCTGGAACGGATTAATAGCATTTATATCAATTTCAATGGAGAAATTCTCTTTGTCATACGAACAAATTGAGGTACGAGCTCGGTCACGGAACGAATTAAAATCGTATGCCAAGGTACCATTGTATTTCATAACTAACAAAATCAAAGGTACATTTTTATCACGATTATTGTAAATCCTGATTAAGAATTTTCTTATCACAAAAGTAAGATAGATTTTAAAAAAACAATAGTTTTGTGCTAATGCGCAAAAATATATTACGAAACCTTTAAAAAAAATAGAACTTACAGTAAATTGTATTTACTAGAAAATATTCAAAATTCATGGAAAGGAAGAGTTTGGTTTCACGTAAAAAGCATAAAACGTTTTGACTCACGTAGAAATAACAGTCATTAGCAAGTCATAGGCACCATTTTCATATACCATAGCCACTTACTTTCAATAAAATTTCTTTCAAATTTTTAATAAACTTGTTTGTATTATCTTGAACCAAGCTGTTCATGATGAAATTTTTTTGAATCTGTAAGGAAATAGAAATTATCGTTGGATAACTTTAATCAAACAAATTTTATCTGAGGGAAATGTTCACACACGAATATTTAAAAAAAAGCATCAACATCACTGATGACAAATTTATGAAAAGTCTCAACTTTTTCTAAAAATTATTAATGCTTCATTGACTTTTAAAGTAATTCAAATTTTTTTATTTTTTTTACAACAACGGGTTTGCCACAGATGCCTCAAAAATTTTGAATATTTTTAGAAAAAACCTGTAGAAATTTAAACAGTTTTTTGCATTTTATTACTTAAAAATCTCAAAAAATAAAAAAATGAATTGCGCATGAATAACTGTCTCATAAAATAAACAAAATAAAAATATTGCAAAAAGCGTAAATGATTGACGGATAAAACTAAAAATTATTAAGAAAAAAATTGAAAATTTTTCTATAACGTCTTCAAGTGCTTAAACACCCTTGATTGTGATCGATACGGTCTCGGTTTAAAAGCTACTTACACTTTTCTTTTCTGTCTTTAGAAAAGTAAACTTAAAACAAAATTAAACCGGATTATTTGATCTAAAAATTGTTTTACGACTTTAGACATTTTTTTTTTTTTGCTATAAAATAAAGTTTTTTTAAAGTGTTAATTATATCCACTATATCCATGCTTTTAACCTTTTTAACATTGCAGCCCAAAAAAACTTTGAAGGCAATTGTTGCATCCTATAATTGCTGCTATAAGCAATATTAAGATCGAAAAGGATCTTCAAACCATGAAGCAAGTAGAATGTACTTCGCCCACGAAATTTTTTCTGGTTTTCATATTTGCAGTGACAGCTCCGAGCATTCGAAGAACAAAAAAAAGTTTTCTTCGTTGGCAAAGCACAATTTTATTATTTTAAACTTGCACTTATCAAATTAAAACTATCGAAATTGCTTGTAAAAAAAAGTATGCGGCAAACATGAAAGATCTTTGTGGCTCACCTATGAGTTGCGTACCACCGGTTAAGAAACACTGCATAATATATTTTCTTTTTATATCTACTGTACAAAACCAAATCGTAACAAGCAAAATCTAACATTCATTTAGTTTGTAAAATTTATTAAGAAAGCTGAACGTTTTTGACTATCATCAGTCCTTATCAGAGCATCTAAAAATTGTTTAATACATGTATCATCTAAAAATTTTTTAACCATAAACGACCAATACATTCAATTAAAATATGTAAAAAACAATATTTTTAAGTTTATGCTGTCACTGTTATTACTACTAATTCAATACACAAATTAACGTCAGAATTCACAGAAGAAAAAAAGAGAAAAAAGAGAAAAATTAATACAAATTACGTGACTAAATTAGAATAGCTGCAGTAAGAAAGACGAGCCATTTTCATACAGTTTTTTATTTAATTTTGGTTGATGTTTTTTAATTAGTAACGCTTCGTAAATTTTACAGTCGTAATCTGATAAACATTTCTTTATAACAGTAAAACGATGTATAAAGCGCTTAAAACGATGTATTAATTTTTATAGTTATTATGCGTTATGTTTTAAAGTATTCTGAAAAACTAACTGAAAAGTATAATCTAATTGGAACTATTATGTACATGTATATTGAGATCATTACCGTACGTGAACGTGATGATTGTGACTGCGATGCTAATTTAAACTCTTTATTTAATGCTGCAAAAAGTGAAAGTTTAATCTTTAACAATCGAATGGTTATTTTTACATAAAGCATTAATTTGGTTGACTATTGGATCTCGTATCACAAGATGAAGCTTCAACCTGAACGTCTTCGCCTACTTTTGGCAACTTCCCTTGCCCACAACTAAATTTGAATTAAAGAGATACAAAAATACGGTATTCGACTTATAATTATAAATAGACTTATAAATACAACTAAATTTGAATTAAAGAGATACAAAAATACGGTATTCGACTTATAAATAGTTTTTCTTGAACAAGTTTTTATTGTAAAAATTGAATTATTTGTTTATCGTCCAGGGAAAAAAATACGATGAATTGAATCCAAACGATCTTCTAATTTAATGCTTTTTCTGCATTGCGTTTTCACCATGCCTTTTTAATTTAGTCTGCATATAACTTTGCGTTTAAGAAAATTTTTTTGTTGTAATTTATTTGCGCAATACAATGCGGAGTTGAGGTTTTGTAAGGTGTAGTTATGCTTAATGTTGTACTAATAATGTTAAAACCAGACCTTTCTGTTTGTAAATTTTAATTTTTTAGGCTATTTTTTTAGCTTTTGTTTACATAGTTTATACATTTTTTTCTAGTATTACATCCTGTGTTATAATTTCAATTTTTATAATTTTCTATTTTTATTTCCAGTATTTTTATCCTATTACTAGACACTTTGCTGTACTTTTATTTTTTATTACGTCATAAGTGAAAAGCAGAAGAGTTACAGTGGTTTGAATTTGTTCAGCTTTCACCAAATTTGGTGCTTCAGTATCAACCTTTTAGTGACCAACGTTTCCATGTTGGGAACATGATTTCAAGCAATCATTTACAGCAAACCAATGCAGATAATGTACTTTTTTTAATGTGTCTGAATAATTCGTGGTTCAGTAAGTAAACTGCCAGAAAAAATTTAAAAATACCAAAAAACAGACATTTTAACCTACGTTTACAATTTGAATTGTAGGAAGAAAGTATAAAACTAATCTATAACCTTTACATTTTCCCTTTTTCTACAGCAGTTACTCATCGTGACTCCGAACGCTAAATAATATTAGATGCAAAAAGTTTTTTTATAAAATTCGATTTTATTAGCTGTTTTCAAAATTAAAACATTGGTCACTTCGGGCAGTAAAATATGCATTATTTCTCACTTTTTGATGTATTTGTTTTTTTCAAAAAAAGATAAACAGTAAGTGAAAACCTTGACAATGGCAATTAAAAAAAAGACGATGGAATTTCATGTAATAAAAGTTTTCTTTGAAGCGCAGTGATGCAATAATTCATCAAAATGCAAAATTATGAACTTGGAATGTATTACTCAAATTGAAAATATACAACAACAGTAGTTTTAGGTACAAAAAGTAAGAATACCTTTTTGCTGTCAAAAATAACATGACAATTTTTTTTAATTCAGTGCTGGTGTAGATTGTTTTGTTATATGGATATTGGCTTGTTTTATTTAAAGAAAAATTATTAGAAACGATATTCTCAACAATACAAAAATGGATGCATCATCTTTTTATGGGTGAGTACTTTTGTTATAAATGCTTTTAAGTAACTATTCAAGCAAATCATTTATATTTATTTTTTCAAGAATTGATTTGCGAAGCTGTTACCTATTATGCTTGCTTAAATTTTTATTGCTCATTGAATAAATACTGTATTATCTACATTGACAGACACAAAAAGGACCGTATCAAGATTTCGATTTCTGGCTAGTACAATTGAAGAAGTCAAAACTCCTGATAGCAATATCTGTGACATAGTTATACTTCTTTTTACATCATGTGAGCAAGAAGTTAGTGATGAAGAAGATTACCTAATTAGGATTACCGGCTGGAAGAGGTAGCTGGAGAAGTCAAAATACTTGACATATCAACGGAAAGCGAGGACTGTGTAACTACGGACGCAAGTCCACGATGGAGAAAAAAAGAACATCTTTCTCTTGGTTCTCGTGAATTGTCATCATTTTCTTATAATATTCAACAACATGTTGGCAAGAATAGTTTTGAAATTTTTTCGCTTTTCTTAACTCCAGAAATCATTGATTATATCACGCAACAGACAAACTTATATGTTAAACGAGACAAGAATGAGCAAAATTTTAGCATAAATGCAGAAGAAATGTCACGTTTTATCGGTTTGCTTCTTATTAGTGGCTATCATAGACTCTCTAGAGAAAATGATTACTGTTCAATAAGTATTTCTCAGGAAACAGGAATCTTCGCAAGAATAATGAACCGGGAAAGAATCAAATCAATTAAGCGATTTTTGCATGTTGCTGATAACTAAATTTTAACACCTTCCAAACTTTCAAAAGTCGAGCGTCTGTTTAAAATGATAAAGAAGCAGTGTCAGCAATTTAGTATAATTGATGAGTTCATCAGTATTGATGAGTCAATGGTTTCTTACAGAGGACTTCATAGTACCAGAAAATTTATCAAAAATAAACCTATAAGATTCGGTTATAAAGTGTGGATGCTTTGTGGCTCAACTGGTTTTCCCTATAATTTTGCAATCTATAGTGGTAAAGAAAGCGACAGGGAGGGCCCATTAAGGTCATGTGTTTGTCAAAAAAATGCAAATAAAGCATCTCATGTTGTCTTTTTTGACAAATTATTTACAAATTACCAACTTTTGTCCGATCTTCAAAGCAAACCATTCGAGCGTGTATTACAATTAGAGAAAACAGCAGTGGACATAGTCCTCTCAAGACAAATAAAGAGATGCAAAAGCAGGAAAGAGGAGCTTATGATTTCTGATCAGATGGAACCGTGCTTTGTGTAAAATGAAATGATAATTGTGCTGTAACGGTTGCCAACAACTATTATGGTGTGACACCAATGCACAAACTGAGACACGTGAAAAAAAACCAAAAAAGTCGTAAGTCAGCCTGATTGTATTTTCATGTGCAGCAAACTTATGGAAGGTGTAGACCATTGTGACAAACTGTTATCTACGTACAGGCCACGATTGCGCTAAAAAAAGTGGTGGTAAAATCTATTTTCGCATACCCTTAATCTGTCGGTGGTTGCACCTCATCAGTTTTACAATCATATTCATCTCTTCAACAAATTGTATCATCATGATGTTCGAATAACTGTGGCAGAAACACTAATAAAACGTCAGGTTTCGAGGGTTCGCCTGGGTGGTCCATTAGCTCCTGCAACACTAGCTGTGAGATACGATAGAATTAATCATCATTTAGTGCCATGCAAGCAGGGTCGGTGTTTAAGACTTATGTGCCGTAAATACTCCAAAAGACGGCACAAGACAAGATGCAGCAAACAATTTTACACCAAAAACTCATTTGCAAGTATTAGATATTGCACGTGCTTTGCTGAAACTGTTTTGTGCTTGTAGCGAAATATTGTAATGAACTAAAAACTACTCATTATATATTGTTGTTGTCAATTATTTTGAAATACTTTCGTTCTACGTAAAAAAATACGCTGTTTCATTATTTCTTTACAAACACTATCCTACAGCGATCAACGTTCCTATTTTGGGAACATATAAAATTTTGGTTATTTGCGGTCTAAAAAATAAACGTCATATTACATCTAATAAGACTTAAATAAGTTGTTTTTATAACTATAAAAAAAAAAAAAAAAAAAAAAAACAGCCAAGATGTCACTTTCAGCATATCTCCAGACTTGGAAGTTGAAGCTCAGTCACATTAAGACGGTGATGGCAACCTTTCACTTAAATAACCGAGAAGCCAAGCGTGAGCTAAAAGTCTACAACAATGATAGACTTTTACCATTCTGTCCAATCCCTAGTTACCCTGGGGTAAAACTGAACAGATAGCTCACGTTTCGACACCATCTAGTGGCATTGCGCAAAAAACTATCCTTGCGCGTCACACTGCTGAGGCGACTTGTAGGCTTGGGATGGGGTCCTGTTTCCAAAACACTACGCACAGATATCTTATCTCTGGTCTACTCAACAGCTGAATACTGCGCAATAGTTTGGTGTCGCAGCGCTTACACTCGCCTCATAGACAGTGTCTTGAACAACACTGGATGCCTGTGTCCTTGCGCATAGTCACACATAGTCACTTGCCACTTGCGCATAGTCAATGGGTGCCTGCGTCCTACTTCAACGGACCACCTACCCATACTTAGCCAGCTGAGATTTGCCGACTAGGAGCGACACTCTTCTTGGCCCACCGTGGATCTCTGGAGCATGACCCTGATTATATCATACCGTGATCATATCTTTTTAGTGGGTCCTCAGATGCTCGCCAAAAGAGACTGAAATCTAGACGCCCATTTGTGATAGCTGCGCGGAATCTTTTGGGAAACCTTGCCTGACTTGGCATCCGCGCTTCTTAATGGACAAATCATAAATGGAATGCGGAGTACTATGAAAATTCTTTCAGGCTCCGTGTTTTTGTGCCTGGGACCAGTGCCAGGCCTGTTGGGATGGGCTTGAACCAAGCAGCTTGAGTTGAGCTCAACCGCTTGAGAACTGGTGTTGGTCAATTCCATTCGTCCATGCACAAATGGGGTCTCGCTCCTTCATCGAATTGCGAGTGCGGCGCCGCTGAACAAACCGCAGAACACGTTCTAATAGCGTGGCCCATACATCGGGCACCACAAGGAACACAAAGTCTGACAGCTTTGGATGACAAAACTCGATGCTGATTTAACAATATCACTGCAGTACCGCAAGCATGGGGTAGTAAAAGGATAAACCTTTGGCCCCAGTCCTGTTTCTATATAACCTGGAGTGGATGTCCTTCCGAACGACGACGGCGAAGAGTTTTTTTGAAAATATGAACAAGAAGTAAGGATTACTTTATATAGCTGTCTCTAACGGGTTAAGTTGTTGTTTGTTTTCTTGTGTTTTAAGGTTTGTAGTGCAATTGAATTTTCAAAATTTTTCCATAATTTCAGTTGACTCATTTTTTAAGCAAATATGAATTATACGGATAAATAGACCAACCAAGTGTTTGCCAAGATTCATTCAAGTAAATTGCTGTTTGTAATAATTAGCTTCTTATTTATTTTTTTAAAGCAGGCTATTACAGCTTCTATCATATAGATTCTTTACGTTTTTTTTCCAAGCTATCACTGCTGACGTTAATTTTTTACAAAAAACTTTTCGTAACCCTTTACTTAAATAGCAAGAATAACACGTTTTGTGTGCTTTATTTTTCCTTTGACTGTCATTGTACCAAATATTTCATTATGTTTTTAGATACGTTTTGTTCTTTATCTATTTTATTTATCATAGACATATTGCACTTAAGATAACTGGCACGCTTTTGCAAACTTAAGTACTGCTACTATTTTGCTTCAATGAATATGTGACAAGTACCTTTAAAATTTTTTTCTATAAATTGAATTATTTGACTGTTATTAAGCTGCGAGGTTAAATTATGTGAAACATACCTCAATAAGACTTTCCCACTCTCCATCAAACACTCCTTTTCTATTGCAATCTTCAATGTAATCACAAAGTTGCACACAGGTAATTTGTATTCCGTTCATTTCCTTGCAAACCAAATTTTTCATTAAGAAATCGAACAAATCAAACATGTTTTTTTTGAAAGTTTTCTCCAAATCTAAAACACAAAAGATTTTATAGGATTATCATGACGACATTCCTATTTTATAATTGCGTATCTGCTTTTTTTGTTGTTTTGAAACAAAGCGAATTTTCTAAATTTATGATTTCTTTATAGTTTTGTAAAAAAGATAATTTTGTTGCAAAATAATTATGGAAAGTTGCAATCGATAACCAGATAATTTAATTTCTTAAATAATAAATCCAAAAGCAAATTAGCTCCCGTAGATGACAAAGAACTGCATAATTTGGAAGCAAAATTAAAAATTCACAATTAACGTTAAAATTTTCATTATCTTCAACACTGGGTACCTTTTGTTATCCTTTTGTTAGTTCGTTATAAACACAAAAATAATTATACCACCAAATCTCAGCGCAAACCTTCAAATTAGTTCATTAGTTTACATAAATTTATTTGATACGAGTATGTAGGCTTGATTCCAAAAAATTTGTCACAACTTCTTTTATTCGAAAGCCTTGTGTCATTGGTACTTGCAGGATTTTTTTTATTTATTTCTTAGTGAGGAATTCATATGAATTTGAAAGAGCCAAGCAGACAACCAATGCTTTAACGACGTATTTATTTCGACTGCTACTTACTTCTTTAACGTGAAACGTATTAGATCAGCAATCGAATCTTTCATTAAAGCAGGGATGTGCAAACTGTGGCCCGCGTCCAGAAATTGTGCGGCCCGCAGAAAGTTGCGGATTTTGAATAGAGTGCAGCTCGCAAACACGTTGTTTTGAGGTGCTTGTCAATGTCCCAAATAAAACGTTTTGGTTTGGATTAGAATGAATATCATAACTATCTTTATAAGTTAACACTAGAAGGACGGCAATTTTTACCTAACTAGAAGGACGGGGTGCGTCAATTGACGCAAAAGTTTAGAAAGCTACAAAAATAATGTATTTCGGACATAAAACGCACCCCAACTCCAAAAAACTTTTCAACCAAAAGATAGTTTTGATGTTTTATTGAATTAATACAATCAATCTAAAAAAATAAGGGTTCGTTTTTGATAGCCAGTGAAGGCTAAGTTATTGTTGCTCAAATGCATGACAGTATTTATGCACACAATATGCACTTTCTGTTGGCACATCTCCCACACACTGGTTTGTTACATTCTTGGCACATGTCAGTGGTTCGATTTCTGCACATTAAAGTTGAGCAGGTAACGCAGCGTTTCACAATACAACTAGCGTTTATGTCATTGGGACTACAAACTTCTTCAGCACGCCATTTACGAGACACAGTTGGCGCACTTCCAGTCAGCTCTTCTGCTACGTTTTGCATGAATTCTCTACGGCTGATACTGCTTTGGCAGACCTGCTTGTAAAGAATCCAACTATTGATAAGAGCCATGTTAACTACATTGTAGAATACATGCATAGGCCAACGCCTACTTGCTGCTTTTATCGAGTAAAGTCTTGTCATTTGCTCATAAATATCCACTCCCACTTTTGTTTTATTGTAGTACAATACTGAATCAGGATTCTTTTTTGCGTTTTCGTCACCTTAAACAAGGATATCCGGGTGCAAGCTGCTCAAAATTGCCACATTTTTTGCTGCTTTGCACTGGTAGGATGTGAGTGTGATTGCCGTTTGGCCGTCATATCTAAACATTTTGATTTCACGCAATTCTTTTTCTTTTTGCATTCCTCCGGGACTTCTCTTCTATTCTGGCGTAATGTCCCAACAAGACTGCACTTTTTCTCTGCTAGTTTCAAAGCAAGGCCAAGTGAGGTAAAATAATTGTTACACGTGACATTGTAGCCCTGTTGAAAAAGCGGAGCCATGAGGTTCAGCACAACATCTGTGGGCACAGACATGTCACTGCTTCTTGTATCGTCTTTTCCTACGTAAGGAAAGCCGTTGAATAAGCACTTGTTTTCTACATCAACTCAAGCCAAAACTTTAGGCCGAATTTGTCAGGCTTATTGGCCATATACTAGATGAATTTGCATCGTGTCTTACATGGCAACAGCTGCTCATCCACTGTGATGTTCCATTGTGGAATAAATGTTTTTTGGCAGTTTGATATGAAGCTGTTCCAAAGTTGTGAAACGAGAGCAAATTTATCATGCAAAAGATTTCTACGTCTTTCCGTTTTCAGATCAAAGCGAAGAAATCTCATAATTTCAACAAATCTATCTCTTGGCACGGCTTGCGAAAATATTTGACAACCCCACGACTTTCCTCAAAAGCTCTTCAGAGGAAAGTTTCGTCCTCCAATCACGCCACGAGCAACTACAAACCCAATAAATTTATCTAATTCATGCAAGGACATATCCCAAGTCTGATCTCTAGTTCGCCTTCGTCTTCTTCAACTGTGCATTTTTTTATTTTTCTCAACATTGGTTGATTAAATAGTATCCGGAACGCTGAGACCGGGCTTTCAGTATCAACACGACTTGTGGAATATGATGCAGGTCCAGGTTGAAATCGCAGGATATTGTGAGATTGCAAGCGGCCCTGAACAGCAGATGATACTGCAATCTTTCGCCACTTTGACCCATCCCATCACACAATCGTTATCAGAGCAATGTGAGGAAAGATTTTGTAAAATTTCTCTGTCTAGACATTTTTAGCAGTTTAGACTTTTAGAAAGTACTGTAATTCCTAAAAATAAATAAATTATAAAAAGTACAGTAAAACAATCTAGACAAACTACTAAACTTATCTGATAATATGCGTGTTACAAAACATTTGCTCTGTACTGCAGTAATAGTAAGTTTGCACTAAAGTTACAGTAAGTATCTCAAACTGCTTTTTCACACAAAAAGTTGTGAATTTTCTCACGCTTCTGAATGCAGACAGCAGCTGTTTATCTTTTGTTTTCCAATCTTTCCTTCGATATAATCTGTAAAAAGCGGTGATGCGTTTTATGATACGTTTTCAATAAAAAAAACAGTACTGCGTCAATTGACGCACGCTGTCCTTCTAAGTAGTTGCCACTCTATTTTGCTTCATTAATAAAATAGAAAAATGAAAATTTCAAGGCATCTGGGCTTGGCCAAATTAGAAAAAGTCAGGGGATATAAGTTTTGTAATCCGTACGATTTAAAAGTTATAGAAGCGCAAAGGTGAAAAATGCGTCAATTGACGCGTCCCTTCCTTCTAGTGTTAATATTATAAATACAGTACTCTTGATTTGATAATTCAATAAATTGATTAATATTTAAGATATCTTTAAGTTATTGCAATGAATACAGCGCTTATAATTTAATAAGTAAGTCTTAATCGATAAAGTTAAATAATTTAAAAGTTAACCGCTTTGCAAGAATAAAATTCAATTGAATGCTGCTCGCTGAGCAGCAAAGATAATAAAAAACAATTTTTTGCTAAAATTGTGCGCTTGTGACGTTATAGAAAAATATTATTGCGTGTGTTTTTGCTAGAACGTTCCATGTATTGTAATTAGTTAATTTTGTTCTATTTTTGTTCTTCTCGCCTCTTGGGAAAAATTTCAGAATCTAGTGAGATTTGTATAAATACGACGAAGAAAATTATTAGTTAATCGTAGAGATTCATCTTTTTGACGATTTGCTAATCTTTAGTTTGTACTCATTCGTTTGTGGCTTGAAGAATTATCACGTAGCTAATTTGTGGTTGATAGTTGCGCTGGCAAATCAAGTGGTAGTTAATTTTTTAACTTGTGAATTTTGGTTTCAGCATATCTGTTGATTTTGTTTAATTTTAATCAACCTATATACAAGATTAAATTTAAACCTTGGTTTCAATTAATTCATCACTCCGCAATAGCAAGTTTCTCAATTCAAAAGAGGCAAGAAAGGGGACAGTAGAGGAGGAAATGCGAAAATTTAATGAAAAATGGCTTCTGAATATTTTTTCATCGAAAATGCAGACAGTAGACCTTTGTGTTTGATTTGCAATCAAACTGTATATGTTAATAAAGAGTACAACATTAAACGATATTATAACTCAAAACATGCTGACGGTGTTTATGGAAAGCTAAAAGGGCATGACAGAGAGTTAAAAGTTAACCAATTGAAAAGCCAGCGTTTCACGTTTCCAAAAATGCATACTGATAATGAAAAAACAGTTCGATGCAGTTTCTTAATTGCACAAACAATAGCTCAAACTATGAAGCCGTATTCTGAAGGTGATTTTGTGAAAAAGTGCCTTACTGATGTCGCAGAAGAAATGTGTCCTAAAATGGTACAGGAGTTCGAGAAAACAAGTTTATTGCGTTGGACAATAGCAAGGCGCATCGATGAACTTGCTGGTAATATTTGTGACACTCTTGAAGATAAAGTGAAAAACTTTGTATCATAGAGCTTCGCAATCGATGAAAGCACCGATGTGAAGAACGCAGTACAGTTGGCTATATTTATAAAAGGAGTGGACAATGAGTTAAACGAAACCGAAGAACTTCTGTCACCATAGTGTATGAAGGATACTACAACTGGTGCTAACATCTTTTCTGAAGTTCTCAATGCTTTTGATAAGTTTGGTTTGGACCTATCTACTGTATGCGGAATCGGAACTGATGGTGCTCGAGCCATGTCCGGAACTGGTATTGGATTTGTAGGTCTCTTGAAATCTGCTTTGAAAGAGAAAAACATTAGTGACAATATAACAATTTTTCACTGTATCATTTATAAACATAATTTATGTGCAAAATCCCTGAAATTCAAACATGTCATGGGCCCGATCATTCAGGCAGTAAATTTTATTCGAGCTCGAGGAGTTAACCACCGGCAGTTCCAAAAGTTTCTGGATGATCTCAACACCGAACATCAAGGTCTAGCTTACTTTTCCGAGGTGCGTTGTCTAAGCAAGGGTAGTATATTGCAACGATTTTACAAACTGCAAACAGAAGTCGCACTATTTTTAAAAAATAAAGGGCCACCAATGGCTGAAATGAAAGACGAAAGTTGGTTGTGTGATATGGTTTTCTTGGTCGATATTCCACTCGCATGAATGAATTCAATACAAGGCGGCAAAGAAAAGCTCAGTATGCGAGTGAAATGTATGGGCACATAAAAGGCTTTATGAACAAGTTAAAACTTTGGCACGCACACATATAGAATGCGAATCTCTCTCACTTTCCAACTTTAAAAGAAATGGGAATGCGCCCAGAGAAGAACACTGAATTTATCGATCAACTTGAAAATTTGTTTAATGAATTTTCGGCTCGCTTCAAAAATTTTAAATCCCATGAACATTTATTTGAAATATTTTTTTACCATTTCACACAGACATTGACAAAGCCCCCACAGATATTCAAATGGAACTGATCGATCTTCAGGAGAGGACTGACATGAAGGCCAGGTATGTGGAAATGAATCTTGGTGGTTTTTACCGGAAATATCTTGACCAAGATACGTTCCCAACTTTAAGAAAGTTTATGGCTTTTAAAATGGCACTTTTTGGCTCAACTTATTTGTATGAACAATTTTTTCAAAAATGGGTTTCATGAAATCTCCTTATAGATCAGTAATGACAGACGAACACTTGGAAAATGGATTTAGAGTTGCCAGCACCTCAATTAAAGCAAATTTGCATAGAGTGGTTCAGAAAAAAATCCGGCTGCATATTTCTCACTGAATTGTTTCTAGAAAGATTAAATCGTATTGCTATGCTTTGACTATACAGTTACGTCTTTTTATTTTTTAGCTAAAAGATTTTTTTGAATAATACTGGTATTACTGTTTTTTATTTTATTGTAGTTTTATTTTTATCGCTAGCAATATCAATAGTCGATAAAAAATTATCCTATTTAATGGTGCGGCCCGCAGAATATTGTGCTTATTGGTATTTGACCCGCCATTAAAAAAGTTTCCACACCCCTGCGTTAAAGCATCACTTTTGCTCTCGTTTTTAAAAATACAGAAAGAGTTATCAGTTTGGTATAATATTTCCAACAGCAGGACTGGAGGTGATTTGACTTTGTTCTTAAATAGGAGAACTTTTTCAATGCAGCAGTATTGTGGCAAAAAAGTTATGCAAACCATTAACAGAAAACAGTTTTTTTAAGATCTAATATTATTTAAATTATTATCAAATATATTATAAATTTTTTGGACCATTTATCCTCTAATTGAGGTCTAATTGCACTGTTTAACATTTTTTTAAGCTCAAGTTTAAAAATAGAGTAATGCTAAATTAACGATACAATACTTGAGACATCGAGCTGCTTTAATTTTTGAAGAGGTTTGAAATATTTTCAGCAGTAAGGCGGTAAAATTAAATTTCAAATTATGACATTATTGTCGTAATATCCTTTCTTTAAATAGGGCTACTTTGCTTAAAAAAACATGAAGCTTTATTTTATGCTTTTATTTTATTGCTGTTCAAGCAGAAAACAAACAAAATTTTTTGTTATTAATCAACTGCAGGCACATAAATATAGCAAAGGAAATATTTGTTACTGGGTCGAAGTTTTCATATCATTAACACTTAAAGACACGTGACTATAGCATATGAAAAAGTTATTCAAAAAGGAAAAGGGAAAATGAAAAAAGTACAAAATTTCAAAACTACGCAGAATATTTTTATTAAAGTTAATGCAAAAATGAGGGTCATCAAAATAGATTTTAACTGAGCTATAGATTTCAAAATAAATAAAAAATCAGTTATGTGACTAGAGCATAGATACTACACAAAATAATAAATGATTAAAAAGTTTATTGCCAATAAAATTTTTAGAAAAACAAAACGTTTCGACTAGAGACTGATCACTTTGTTGTGAGGTAGAGTCTCGAAAAAGAATGTTTTTAAGAACTTGATTTGCCCCTGTCAGAAATTTTTGTTCATAATGACCAAAAACGGTCTTGTTTTTATTTCTATTGATAATAGAAAAGAGCATCAAACTTGCTTCTTGATCATTGCCAAGGATTTTATTGGATGAGTGTTAACCAAAAGAAACTTTCAGAACAGCCGTTTGTGATACTAGTTTAGAGGAAAAGATCTTAATTGGTTTGTAGTCACAGGTTTTATTAAATAATACATCACTCAAAATCTTTTTTAAAAACAAAACAAAAATGATATCAGTTAAACGCAATCACATAAAAAACTTTATTCTCATAAAGATTAAAAATTTGATTAAACACAGTTCAAACGTTAGTTTTTTGCCATGCATTTTTTAATTACTGTATAAATAGGAGGACGGTTTAATTTTAAAAATTTTGAGACCCTCAAAATTTTATGGTATGACAATAAAAATTAAGAATAAAATTACTCATTTCACTTTACTTGCAAAAAACCCCCAAATATACTTTTCTACAAAATTTAGTATACCACTTTCTTCAAAGTATCGACAATATTTACTGTACTAAAGGTGTCTGAATAAAAAAATGACTTTTGAAAGAATTTTTTAAAATCATATGCAAATGTATTTACTACTTGATATAGCTTTCATGCACGTGGATGCCAAGACAGGGGTCAAGACATTTTAGCATCCCCAAAAATTAAAAATAAATAAATAGATAAATAAGTAAATAGCTTTAGAAATGCTTAAATATAAAATAGCTTTTGTAGCCTACTTGATGATGATCTTGAAATTTCTATATTTGTCAAATATACTTACACCCACCAAGGGGCACCGGAAACTGGAGAATAGGGGGAAATTACTATGTCTTTCCAGATTGCTTGAACAGAGTATAGCCATTTGCTTAATTAGTAACTTTTATTCATTCATTCACTTATTTATCATCTTTATTTATCCTCTGACTTACAAAACATCGTTGAATGTGATAAACTTAGGACAACCATCAGGCGATTACTCAAACCTGCTATCGAAAATCCTGAGATATTGGTCTTCTATTAAAATTTTATTTAATTTTTTTGGTTTGTATATAGATATGACTTTAGGTCTACAGTTATTTAAAGGTGCTAGTTTCTTCCCTGAGGAGATAAAAGAATGTTGAAAGGAGGCATTAAACTGCCACTTATTGATTGTGTTTGCGATAAATATGACTTCCCAACTTTCCTGTTTTCGTAACTTTTCAGACAAAATATTTAAGTACTACTTATGGGAAACAACAGACATGTATCTTTGTACTATCTAAAATAATGCCACATAACTCTTTGCTTTGTGTTCAATGAACTGTAGTGTGATTTGAAAAATTATTTACCTCCTATGGTGCAATAAATGGATCTCTTTATATATTGCAAATCTCTCTTTAAACGTTAGTCTGATTGCATTAATTAAATTTGCTTATTTTGGTGAAGCTTATTTTTGTCTAATTTGTTTTGTGAGGTTTCCTACAAATGTATTTTTTTGCACGTCTAAATTGGTTTTGTGATATTTTTTAAATTATCTTTTTGGCTTTTTCATGAAACCCCCTTCAAATTAGCTTTTCCCCATCAAACGTTAATTCATAGTATATAAATCCAACATTCGATTTATCCAAGTTCTTCATTGGGATTGGGACTTAATCTACTTTTTCTAAACAGTTTTTGTTAAAAGTTTAGAAGTGTTCTCGTAAAGTTTCCAAAACCAAACAACCTATAATGCATCACTGTAGAAAGAATCCAAAAAATTTTGTGTGGATCCAACTGAAAATCTTCTCGATTAGAATTAAATTTATGCTGCTGCATAAGTCAACGGTTAGCAAATAGTTTGTTGATCATTCCAGGCAAGCAAACTTTAAAGCAAGTAAAGAACTATTAAACACCTGTTGTATTTTTCAACAGAACTATTAAAAATTCTCTTACTCGGTAAACCAACAAGTGACTCTTTTGTAAACGAATACACGAGTAATTCTCTTTTATTCTAATCTCATTTAATCAGTATAACAATACTTAAAAAACGCAACATTTAAAAAGTACAATAAAGATTAAGGCGCGGTAATTATGAACAGGAAGAAATTCGCGGGGCAAATAAAAGATCACGCGTTAGCTCGCGCTTAAACGAAATGTGAAACGCATCCGAGTTCGATACGCGTTAAGAAAATACACAACAACATCTTTTGCTAATTACATGTAATTAGCTTATTGTATATAAATTGCAGTTTGGGGATCAATATAAAACACCATTTTGATCAAAATATCTTATACTTAAATACAGCTCAATTAGATCAATTCTAATCAATACAACCACTCCACAAAATACAGTCAAGTAATCAATTTAGCTCAAAGATAAAACAAAATAGCCATAGTGTAAACGCTGAACAATGTCCAGTGTGTTCTTTAAATTGCTCTAAGAATAAAAAACATTTGAACATTTTTAATGAAAACAATGACTGCACAATAGTAGGACCATTAAACCTTTTCATTTTCAAACAACTAGCTAAATTTTTTTCAAAAATAAATAAAAAAATCTCTTTGTAGCACTGGTAGTTAAGGGTTTGTGACCAAATTTAGAAAAAAATCTGATTAAGCAATCAATACACACTATTATTGTAAAACAACGTCATGGCTTGTCGTTGCATTGACCAAGAAGCTTCAGTAAATTCTATTAACATGATTGCCTGTTTTAGTGTCAGAGAAAAATTTGAAACTTTTTTATAAACATTAAACAAAAGTGTATTGAGAAAGTAAATATTAGTCTACTTTAAAGTCAATGGCAATAAAGTCAATATAACCTCAAATTTTTGGTTTTCAACAGCTGCATTTGATAAAGAAAATTTCAAAACTGTTTCTATTATCGACGCCGCACTTGCATTGATCAAACACAGAGCACAATTGCTTTTATTAAAGCTAAATTAGCGCAATTATTGCTCATTGGCAATGCTGGTAAACTTCGTTATCTACTATTTATAATATTAACATTTTACAGCTATATAAAAAATAAATTCATGTATCCGTTTTTTAAATTAGTTTATTTTGATGGTCTATATCATTTAAAAGTGCTTTTTAGTTTTAAATAAAGTAAAATTGCTCTAAATTAAAATTTGTTGATTTTTCATATTTTGCACCCCCATTGAAATTTTCAACACCTATTATATGGTTTTTTTAGTATTAACATGTTATTTATATGAATAGCACATTTTTTAAGGGTCTTATATAAATTTAAATTTTAAGCCCCCTATTTATAAACATATCAGTAGCACAAAACAATAACCAGATACCAGAGTAGATTTAATCTTTAAAACCAGAATAAAACACATTTAAATATTGCTTTTTGAACAAAAAAAAAATTGTTTTGATAATATCAGAAAAAAATATCTTGGGATTTAGAGTTATAAATAAAACCAATAAAGTCAAAACATAACTTGGTTTAACATTTTATTCCTAAGCAAATTTTCGTTTTTTAGCTAATCAATTTAATAATTAACCAATTTTTTAATTTGCAAAAACAAAAAGAATATTCATGTAAACAAAAGCAACGTCATTTGTTTTGCTGCAAGTACTATGAGAAATCTAAAAATTACTTAATAATCATCTCTGTATAAAGATGTTTATAGTAGTAATTGCAACCTGTGGGCCACAGCCCAATTGTAGGCCGTTTAGCAATATGTATTAGGCCACATAATACATTTTGTAATAAAGTAAGTATGGGCCGCGTCTGTCATTTTTTTAGTAGGGTGTCTGTCATTTTAACTTTTTCGCTAATTTTAGTCCGACCGAAAAATTAAAAAAATTACTTAAGAGCAACTTTTTTCACTTATGTTTAATTGGTATTTTTGAATTACATATTAATAGTAACTGCACAAATTTTTTTTGTTAAGAAGATCTGTTCTTTGTGATAGTAAAAAGATAAAATTTGTTGAAAATGGTAAAGAAACAAGGGAGAAACAAGAAAAAGAGAGTAGTCCGTTTTTTCAAGAAATTTTTTTAAAATAAAGCTAATATATCGCTACTGTAGTTGCTAAAATTTGATTGCTATCGATGTCAAACAGACTCCAACACTTCACAGATATTGTATTGAATTTATTTGTTAATCCAGAAATGATGGGCGTCGTTTAAAACAAAATTTATAGCTTATTATACAACCACGTTAATTTATATCTTATTCAAATAGAATCCAAAGATTAATTAGTACACATGAATAAAATACATTTTTAAGTACAAACACAATCCTAACCTTAATCTGGCTAATTAACTGGGGCATTAAAATATAAGTAAAATACTTCCTAAACCTAAACTAGCTACAATTCAACTGATCACGTTAATAAAATTGAGTTAAGCAATCTATCCGATGTCCAAAGTGATACTAAAAGAAAACTTGATGCGTTTAGTGCAAATCAGATAATTAATTGTCATTGTGCGTGGAAATTAAAGCGCTCTAGGAATTACAGAAAACAAAAAGGCAACAAACGATGATTGGTTAAATTAAAGATGACCGGCACCACCTAACGAGGACGAATGGCAGTTACAGCTACTTACTGGCATTTTTTCGATTTTTTTTGTCATATCTGTTGCTTTGCGACGGAACTCTAATTAGGGGAATTTTTGAAGCAAAAGCTTTTATTTTGGAATTATTGTGTGTTTCACTTTTGCAGTTATACAGGCGATAGTAATAACCACTGTATGTTCAAGTGTACTGCTGGGCCTTCAATAATTCCTAAAGATAGAATTTGGGCCATCGTATAAAAAAATTGCCGACCACTGGTTTATAGGACCCGCATAAAATACATAAACAAAACAAAAGCGCAAGTAAACTAAATAAAATACATTCTTATTCAAAAATTTATTAGACAGCCATATCAAAAAAATAGAAAAAAAATTTCTAATTTCATAAAAATTATACTTTTTATAGAAAAAATACGAGTTAAATGGAAGAAAAACAAATTGCAATCATTAATCAGTTGAGCAAGTTTTTGCAACTTTTACAACCTTTTTTTTTTGAAGCTTTGGACAGTTTTTTAAATACTCAGAATTTATTCAGTGCCATGTTTTATACTGTTTTCAGAAATTTTATATGGCAACTTTTTGCAACTTTTTACTGCAAGTTTTGTTAGCTATTACGCAAAATGTACAGATATTATTTGAAAACAGAAATACGTTATTTAAGTGTATATGGATTACAGAATTGAACTAAATATTGACTTAAAAGTTATTGTAAAAATGACCTAGCCAAACATCTATCCAGAACTGTTGGTCAATTGTTAAATTGCCAAGCAACTTTATGCCGGTGGAAAAAAGTTTTACCATGCTACACAAAATGTTGATAAAAATTTTTTCCCAGATAACGTTTAGAAATACTTATGATTATATGCAAATGAATCGTTTAAGTAAATCATTGTCGTTTAAAGTGTTGCGCATAATGCAACTTTTTACTGAAATTTCTGTCAAAAATATATGCAAATTTCTCACAATTTTATTGCAGTAAAACTTGCATTATTAACCCGTGGATGCACGATAATTTATCAAACAAATTTGCACCGTGGGGTTAATTTAACCCCAACCTCTTTATCAAAGTAACTTAGCACATTAAAGATAAATGAAAGACTTTTGGTGTTTAATACATACTTTTAACTCAAAATAGACAAAAGAACGATTAGTTCAGACCGCTTTCTGATACATTTTGAACCAATGTACAAACTTATAAGTTTCAAACATAAAATAAGTGATACATTTAAAACCAATTTACACATTTATACGCTTGATGCATCATGCAACAATCAAGGATATCGCACCAAAAAGGAACATGCCACCTTTTACTTGTGTATTTCACACTATATGTACCAACTCGCTTGTCTACACAATCAACGCCTCCTTTGGTCGCATTGTAGCAGAGGATTGTTTCTAGTTTTCTATTGTTGGATTTATTCAATATGTTTGATGAATGCTGACTTCATAGGAGAACAACGTTTTTATTCTTTTTTGCTTTGTATGAATCTATATGTATTCCATCTTCTGAACAAGCAAAAGTACTTTCATGCAAATTTTTCTGCTTTACTTCAGGTAATTTCTTTGGTACTTCTCTTCTGTTGCTGCGAATTGTCCCCACTAATGTCATTCTCTCCAGTGAAAGTTTGCCTGCTAACTTCAGGCTGGTAAAGAAATTGTCACATGTTACATTTCTCTTTATTCCATACAAGTGACTGGTGAGAGAGAGTACAACACGCATTCCTAACTCTTCTGTTCGTAATTCATCTTTGCCAGTGTACATTTGGAGATTTGAAACATAGTAGCTGCTAGCATCTGCAAGCAACCAAAATTTCAATCCATACTTTGCAGGTTTTGAAGGTATATGTTGTATAATCTACAACGTTCCCTGTAAGGATATAGTTGTTCGTCAAAAGTAACACATTCAGTAAGTGAATAAAAATGCTGTGAGTTTTCAACAAATTCATCCAACAATAAACGAACTTCTGCAAGTGTCTCAAGCTAACCTGTTTTTCGGGTTGTGGGGTCATCAAATCGCAGCGCTCGACGTAACTCCTCGAATCTTTTCACTGATATTGTTTTTGAAAAAATTGGGGGGATAAATTCGAGACTTCATAATTGCCTTACAGCTTGATTTCTACTACGATACACTCCACGAAGAATACACAGTCCAACATAAGCTCGAAGTTCATTTTCTGTGATGAGTTTCCAATCTTGGCTGATCCGCTTCCCTTGTTTATTAGTTTCTACCAGAATGTTCTTTATCATATTCCTGTAAAGTATCAAATCAAATGCAGTGCATGGGTCTTCTAGTATTCGATTTGTGGCATAGGCTGTAACACCTCACTTTTCGGTCAATATGTTCAAGCTTTTCTTTCGACCTTGTGAAGCAGGCTCATTCAAGTACCAATAATTACCAGAAGGAGATTGTAGGTGTGTTGTGTCAGCAGCAGTACTTGAGGCTGCTGTTATCAGCTTGAGGTATGAACTCTTCATCACTGATGTCGTCTTCATTTTCATCTGCATCACTAACGAGAAGTAATGCACATATCTGCTCATCATTTAGAGACTTACTAAGAACCATTGCAGAGAGTGTAGCTCCTCTTACCAGCACCCGAGCTGTAATGATATCTGTGACTGTAATGGTAGAGCTTCTTGTCAATACTTGTTCAGACTTGCTCTTGTTTGATATAACATGAAAAGTTTCTCTAAATGAGTACTGTATGAAAATTAAGTAGGACTGTTTGATATAAAAGGCCTAAAATAGAAGTTTTATATAAATACACGTATTAAATGGAACGGGGTCATTTTGACCCTAGTTGTGCATGAATAGCATAACCATTGAATAAGCTATGATCACGCATTATATTTTTTTAAATAACTGACTCTAAACAAAGCTCTCACGTATTTAGGAAAAGTCACAAAGCCATATTCAAATATATGGATTAAAATTAGAGTTATTTAAGTTAAAATTCAGTTGGGGTTATTTTGACCCCACCGTGCATCCATGGGTTAATCAGACATATCATTTGTAATTATGATTGCTTCACATAAGGTAATTATGATATATTTACATAAGAAGTTGCCGCCAAGCTTTAAATACTTTTTTGTACTGCAATATGGAATATCTTAAAAAAACTTTTTTGTAGGGCTTTGTTTGGTTTAAAAACAATTTTTTTGTTTTGCCATTTATAAATTTTTAATGTGCTGAGTTTTTTGTATGCGGCAATTAAAAAAATATCTATTCACAAAACAAAATATTTAACAGCTCTTAATCGAAACTAAAATTCAATTTATCAAAATTAATTAAACTAACCCGAAGCTGAGCATGATTGATTTGCTACCTCATCGTTGGGTCTTGGCAAAAGTGAGCATTCTATTTCACCAAAATTGGAGTTAAGATAAGATCTCATTAAACAATGTTGTTCAGCAGCATCAGTTAAATCTTCTAATAAGTCATTAATGTATCTTTTTCCTGCTTCTACTCCAAACGTTGAGGTTGTTAAGAATCCATAATCTCTTACCACAACCATCAATGAATCTTTCTGCAATTGTTGAAGAATATTTATTCAACATTAGTACGTAATTCGGGAGAAAAACACAAACATAAAGTTTTAAAAATATTCCGTCCGTGATTGTGATTGAAATTTTTTTTGTAATTGTAATTGAAATTTCTTTGCTGCTATTAAATTTGAATGTCTGTTGATCGCTGAATCCACTTAGTCTGAATTCACCACCTCTTTTCCATGTGCAGATTTTCTGAAGGTTTATGTTCGTTTTTTTAGTGTTTTAAGCAAGCAAATTTTATTTTGACGCAAATTTGCAGTAAGTTTTGCTACGTTGTTGTCAGAACGTTACCGAAGTTGATAGTTTATTGATTAATATTGTTATGCATTGGTGGCCAGGTTAAGATTTCGTTAAACAAGCTATAAAAAGTACATAACAACGTTTCCCGATCTGGGTGTCGTAAAACTTTGCCAGGGGAGCCGCATAAATTTGGTATAAACTGTTGCAGTTACTGCTTTACTTGCTTATCTAAAAACGTGACTTTAAGTATTTTGTTACTAGGTAAATTTTTTAAAAAATGTGTATATGCACTTAAACTATACAAACGTATATGATTTGTGAAAAAATAAACTTTCTCTGCCACGTAGTAAAACGGCTCGAGATTAGGAAAGTGATTTCAAAATTAATAATTTTAGATAACTATACGATGATTCTATTTAAATAAGTTTTAGAAATATAGTTTTTGGTGTTTAAATATTATAAATTTTTATTTAACCCATATCCGCCTGAATCAAAGTTTTTTGTTCTTTTCTCCATTGTAGCTTTGGAATGATGTAACTTGAAGGGAAAAAATGTTCTTTTCGTGAGAAACCTTTTTTTTCGTAAGATATGAATGATTCACTACCGTCAGTTTAAACTGACGCTAGGAGTAGGAGGGTACATGTAAAACAAAACACAAAATCGCTTTTCTTTAATTTTTTTATTTTTGAGCCAAACGAATTTTTGATAACAAACAAGTCTACAAACAAATAACATTGTTAACCGTAATTTACCTAAGGAAGGGTCCTCAAAGGACCCCATCTTATATAAAAACGTTACAACTCGTAAAGTTCGGATGACAAAAACTTAAAATTTTATAACTTTTTCTAAAATTTATTCCTGAATATTTTGATATTTTAGTTGAGCAAATTTATGGGTAACAGGCTATTTTTTTGACATACCTCATGATTTTTGTAGACTTTTTATGTACTAAAATCATGAAGTAAGTCAAAAAACATTTTTAACGTCTTATTGTGTTTGTCAAGATTACTGCGTCACACAATAGTTATTTGTTTTTGCAACAGACCGTGATTAATTCAATTACCGTATTTCTTCGAATACAAGGCGCACTCGTGCACAATGCTCACCCCCAATTTTCAACCAAAAATCGGCACAAACTTTTGGTATAAATTAACTTGCCCAGCCCTCGTATATAACATGCACCCAGACATCAATTTATACCAAAAGTTTGTCCCGATTTTTGGTCAAAAATTGGGGGTGAACGTTGTGCGTGAGTGAGCCTTGTATTCGAAGAAATACGGTATATCGCAAAACAAAGCAATCAACGAAAATTTAAGGACTTTAACTGTTATGCAAAATAAGAAAAGACTAATAGCAAATATGTTAAAACTAAAGACATTTGTCCGAATTAGAATAAATTTTTTCCAATATATCAAAAAATCAACTGCGCAGCTACTGTCTGTTAAAAGTATTGGGCATGTAAACTTAAGGTCCTCCGACAACTTCCCTTAGGTAGTCAACAGAAAAAAACAACCTAGGTAAATAAGGCTTAACAAAAAAAAATTTTTAGTTCACAATCTTTAATTGAAATGTCAAACTACATAACACTGTCTATTAATAAATAGTATTCTTCAAAACAGTCAGGATGTAGACAAACATTGCAGGCTTTGCAGGAGTACTGGGAAGTTCTGAGCATCCTGGTTTGGCACATCATCGTGAATCCCCTTCACAATCCAATAATTTGTAGCACTGAGACAAACATGTTCACACGGCTGTGACCTTAATTTAGGAAATATAACCTGTGGCATATCTTAATTTATGCTGAGATACATTCTGTCGTTTAACTTAGTCTTATTGGTTTTATTTTTTTTGTGCTTTTGTTTTTTGCTTATTTTTTGCTCCTTTTCATCGTTGTGCTGTTGGTTTTATGCTATTTAACTTTATTCTAAAATCTGCTATGTTGTTCGTTTTATGCTATCTGCTTTAATTTAAATTTAATTTATGCTCAGATCTATTCTGTTGTTTAATTTAGTCTTATTGATCTTATTTTTTTTGTGCTTTTGTTCTTTGCTTATTTTTTGTTCCTTTTCATCGTTGTGTTGTTGGTTTTATGTTATTTGCCTTTATTCTGAAATCTGTTATGTTGTTTGTTTTATGCTATATACCTTTATTTCTATTTAATTTATGCTGAAATCTATTTCTGTTGTTTAATTTAGTCTTATCGGCCTTTGTTTTTTTGTCCTTTTTTTTTGCTTGTTTATTTTTGTTTTTTTTCATTGTTGTACTGTTAGTTATATGCTATTTGCTTTTATTTCAAATAGGATTTATGCTGAGATCTATTCTGTCGTTTAATTTTATCTATTTGGCCTTTGTTTTTCCTGCTTTTTTTTTCATCGTATCTGTAAGGTAGATTTATATTTATGATGTAATATATCGTGTGTTATTCTTTTCTATGCTTAATAATCAAATTTACTTGCCAAAAATTTAACTAATATATTAAATTGTGTGTTATAAAACTTTCAAATAAACTGGATTTGTGATTATATGACTTTTTGTCTCTTTCTACCTCTGCATCATATCTTTATAGTGCACTTTGGTTGAATATAAATATCTTATCATTATTAATTACTTTGTTTAATTTAAATATGTAAAAATCATCGTGTTTGCTTTAATTTAAATATGTAAAAATCATTGTGTTTGCTTTGCTTTAATAATGTCAATATGTAAAATTCATTGTGCTAATATATTGAAAAGATTTTGATGCAAATAAACTGATCTCTCTCTCTCTCTTTCTCTCTCTGCAACGTATTAAAACGGCTCCAGATTACGAAAGTAAATTCCAAATCAATAGTTTTAGCCATTATACGGTGTAACATTAAAAGCAATAGAATTTAACGTTGAGATTTAAAAACTTGTTGCAAGTGCTTTACCCCAAAAGGGGCAGATTAAAGCTCATGAAAAAAAAGGAGACTAGGAAATACATGTACAACTAATATTAATTTAAAGTTTGGTTTTGAGGTCGTATAAAAGAGGATTGAGAACTTAATAGTTTTTTCAAATTTTAGCTGCGGGATTTATGCCACCTAGTGAACTGAAACCCACCTAATAACAAAATTACAATAACTTGTTTGGAAAAGCTTGAAAATTTTATTTGGGAGTTAAGAAAATGGTTCTATTATTCAAATAATATACAGCGATTTGTTGGAGATTTAATTAGATTGCAGATGAAATTAATCAGCCCCTGGCTACAAAATTGCCTAGATATGAGTTTAACTTACGGTTAGATAAGGAAAGAATTACTTTTAAAAACAAATTTGTTAACTTAATTTGCCACATACTTTGTATTATGGAATTTTTTTTAGCCCATTTTAACAAATTATAAAGCATATAAATTTTTCGCTATTTTGTACGTTTTTTTTTTAGATAAATAATCTTGAGTGAAAAAATTAAAGTTGAACGAAAAATGCAAGTTGTTATATATAACATTTAATTGCACGCAGAAATGGAAATCAAAGAACTCGGTATTTTTTCCGAACTCGTACTAAAACTTACACGTAAAAAATAAAATTTTTGATTACAAACTCGAAAAAAATTGATTGAAGGCAAATTTATTCTTTGAATAATTTTGTTGAAAGTGATAATTAGTATAAAATGTTAATCTTCGTTTTTTACTATTACTAGATTTTGCTTCGACGTCTTTTAAAGGCAGCTTTCTACGTCTTTTAACACTAGAATTACCGCGTTTTTGACCTACGTAGAATTACCGCGAGCGGTCAAAATAACCATTCGTCCAATAAAGAAAAAAATAGGCAATAATTTAGCTTTATTTATCTTTTTAAGTTTTTTTAACTTTTTTAGTATATCTAGTAATGACTTAAATCTTTGTAGATGTGAATTTGGTGCGTTGTAGGCTCCATTTTATTATCATGTTCTGGATTATACTGCATAGGACTTGATCTCCGAATTACATTGTATGTCTTCAACCTGCTTTTTAGCTGCAAAGTTGAAATTTTTTAAAGTTTTTATTGTATTTATAACAAACTCTTCTTCTTCTTCTTTCGGCTTCTCCCTACTCGGGGTCTCCACAGCGCGACAGTATTCTCCATTTCACTCAATCTACTTCGTCTCCGTTTCTAGCTCCAACCCTTTCCATGTCTTCTCTCACCAAATCAATCCACCTTCTCCTTGGCCTTCCTCTTTTCCTTCGCCGGGCACCGCCATCTCCATTATCCTTTTCCCCACGTAGTCTTCTCTCCTTTTTACGTGTCCATAGCAACGTAGCCTTGCATTTCGAAGCTAGTCTCCCAGCTTTGCAATTTTCCGGTCCCTCTCACGTATTCGTTTCTAATCTTGTCCTTTCTTGTCACTCGCAATGCCCATCTCACCATTTTCAACTCTCCAACTTCCATTTTCCCATCTGTCTTTTCGTTACTGCCACCGTTTCCATTCCATAAAGCATGGTTGGTCTAACAACATTTTTGTACATTTTACCCTTAACCTTTGCTGATAACCTTCTGTCGCACAGAACTCCAGATACCTTCCTCCAACTCATCCATCTTGCTTGGATCCTTCTCCTTACTTCGTCTTCACATTTTCCATCGCTAATAACTGTTAAACCCAGGTATTTGAAGTTTTTTGCTCTCTTTACCTTTTCTTCTTGCAGCTTCAATTCTTCTCCATCATCCACACAGTGAACCGGAGCAAGACCGAATATTTGAGGGTTCGGTCGGTCTTGCTCCGGTTCACTTTCAGGACTCTTTTCTCCAGTGAATTTCTCCAAATCTCGAGATCCTCCTCTAGCTCCCTAAGATTTTGTCTAGACAGCACTATGTCATCTGCAAACAGCATATCCCATGGTGCGTCCTTCCTGATGTTCTTCGTCAGCCTGTCTATGATGATGGCAAAAAGAAATGGGCTGAGTGCTGAACCTTGGTGGAGTCCAACACCTACCTTGAATTCTTGAGTCAACCCTGCTGCACTTCTCACATTTGTTGTCGCTCCGTCATACATATTCTTGATAATCTTTATGTAGCACTCTGATGTTTCAAATAACCGCAAGGTTTCCCACAGTTCCTCTCTTGGTACCCTGTCGTATGCTTTCTCCAAGTCAATAAAGGCAAAGTGCACTGCCTTCTACCCTTCAATCCACTTTTCCAACAGCATCCTTAGACAAAAGATTGCGTAGGTGGTACTCCTTCCTGGCATGAACCCAAATGTTGCTCAGCGATTGGCACCTCCTTCCTTATCCTTGCTTCTATTACCTCTCCCATTGTATTATCCTCTCCTATTGTATTTACAACAAACATGAACACTAAAATTAAATGAAAAACACTTTACCTTGAAATGAGGTCAAAATATCAAATGGTTATTTTCATCTTGCTGCTGTTTACATAGACCACAAGCGGCTATTCAAAAGCATGCAAAAACAAAGAAATTAGCAGCGCCATGCACAATCTATACATTCAACTTTTACACAACCTGTACACTTTCCGCAAACTGATCTACAGCATTCACAACATAATTTTGCAGTTTAATTTTGTTCACTGTTTACATTAACTTGGAATTGCTTTCGCTTTATGCTTTTGTCAAACATCAAATTTTGATAAGAGTTTTTGAACAGGGGAGGGAAAACTGTGTCTAGTAGAGCTGTCTTTGCTTGAATATGAGCTTCTCTCAGTTCAGTGGCGAGCTGAAACATAAAACTTCTTCTCTAGATAGCATCTCCAGTTTTCTTCTTGAACAACACACAAGTCAAAAATATTGTAAAAGACAGCTACCGGCCACCGCCGCGTACCTGCCTTTACCGTGTACTGTCGTGCCATCTGGTCAGCCATATCAGCAACACATTTAGTTTTTTTTGTGTAATGTAATTGTTTCCGGCTTCTTTTTTGTTGTTGTGTCAACCATAACAGATGTGTGGAGTGTGCTAAGAATACAAACTTTCTTCTTTTGTTTCCATTGGTAAACTGTCAAGGTTGTGGCTTGGTTGTTGTCGTTTTTTGTTTGCAAGAGTTTGCTGGAATATCTGCTGTGCTGTTAAACTTTTGACAGTGGCAGAACTTCCTTTTGGATTTTGTTCAAGGTCCTGACACGTGACGTCTGTTTTTTCCGGAGCTCTATGGCAAGATAAGTCAAAGTAAAAAATTTGTCAATTGTGACGTTCCTCCCTTTGCCAAAGTATGGCTCCACTAACTTTATTACCACACTCTCAGACAATCTTGGTGTAGCTGGTCTGGCTTCATCTTTCCCAAGATATGGTATAGCATTCAAAATATATTTAGATTTCACATCAACAGCTAGCCAAATTTAATACCAAATTTGTCCACTTTGTTGGCCATATATAGCGTAAATCTGCAGAGGGCTTTTGTTGGAAATAATTGTTCGTCCACTATAACACTTTCTCCTAGTTTTTAGCAAACAATACAGTTTTCAACAAACTTATCCCAGACAGCAGAAATCAAAGCAAATTTATCCGTTTAAAGTCGAGATAGTCTTGTACTCCGCATATCAAATCAAAGAAATCCCATGATTTTGCAAAAGCGATTTCTACGCATAGCTTCTGGAAAAAAAGGTACTCCCCAACTTTATCCCAAAACTCAAGAATCGGTCGGTTCTTTCCACATAACACTCCTCGTACATATAGCAAGCAAATAAAAGCTTTTAGTTCACTTAGTGGTAGTTTCCACTCATCACTGTTTTTTACTCTATGGGTTTCAGCTTCTTTACATTGTTGAATATGGGCAAGCATTGAATTATTGACGAGTAGCTCAAACGCACTCAGCGGACCATCTAACATGCGATTGGCATATCGCGTTAGATGAGCTTGTTGCCTACCCCTGGATTCTGACAAAAATTTGATGTATTCCCATTTTGTTCCGTTCTTATCAACCAATCCAATTTCAGAGGTATTTAGAGTAAACCCATCACTCTGCGCTTGTGCTGAAGTACTTGTATGAATGCTGCCACTGCCACAGCTGACAAGTTGACATGATACAAAATCAGTTTGCTCCAGGTCATCAATATCAGTCTCTGAATCCGATCCATTTGAAGAAATCACTTCCCATGTAAGTTGAACTTGGTCTGTATTTGCCAACCCCTGATCTAAGCCTTCACAAACATTTTCTCCTTCACTTTCATCTTCTGAATCATCTTCTGCAATAGCGTTCAGCCAAGGGAAAGCTTTCATACTACTAACTCGTTCTGGTCTCGTCATTCTGCAAATGACTTAGCATTATGAACTAGCTAATAACTAACTGCTGCCAGATACTGCTGTAATTGTTGCAGGATTGTTTAAAACAATAACACAACAAAGGACGTTATTGTAAAAGCAATTTAAATCGTAGAGAAATTGAAGAGCTTAGTTCTAAATGTACCTAAGTCACATAATGTCATTTTGAGAAAATGAGGTTTAAAGTTTTCAAAACTCTACTTCTACAATAGAAATACGCTAAGATTTCAAACCTCTGTGCTATTCAAAAAGTAATTTCCTGAAAAGATTTTTTGTCAGAATATTTCTGGCGAGTAAACAAACAATTTTTTCAGCTTATCTCATTTTTTCGAAAATGTGACTTAGGTACTTTTAAAAATAGGGTCTTCAATTACAAGTTGCATGTTGGTCAAAATGACCGTTGGCGGTAATTTAAGGTAAATCGCTCCCCAACATCTACTGTGCTTATTGTAATGCAATAAAAATTAACATGCCAAAAGTTAACAAAGACTTAGAAAAAGTCAGAAAGTTGTATTCTAACGCGTATCTAAGCCGAGATACAAGCGATTATAAATCAAAAACGGTAAAAATGACAGCACCGGTAATTCTTGTGTTAATCTTGATTATATAGTAAGCTGTATTTGCTGAGATCAAATTTTAAATTTGAAATTGAGCTAAACTTAAAAAATTAAAACTGAAGAACTCGAACTTGGATTTTTCCAAATGTTTGTAAATCTGAACACGGAATTGTACTTCTTATGTATAGAGTTTGTAAGTAGTATGTAATGGTACTTTTGCTTGGTGTTTTGAGATCTACTGCGTATGTGCTGGAGCGATGGAGCTCTGACGTCATCAGTGCATCTACGGTTCCGAACCCCATGCTTCATGATTTTTCAAACCTAAAGTCAAAGCGCTGCGACGATGGAGCACCAAGCAAAAAACCATTACATTCTACTTTTGTATTATAGTTTTTACTGCACGGTTTAACAAAAAGTGTTAGAAGCAACAGGTCCACAATTACAATTAATTTTTTTACTCTCTTTTATACTTTGTAATTTTTCTCATTTAACATGATTGAATTGTAGTTTTTTTGTCACTTTAGATCAGTAACATTTAAATTTGTACACTGTGTACCTGAGTGCATACCAGACAAAAATAGGGCATATAAGTAAGAAAGGGACTACAAAGAGTATATTGTTTGGGTCAGTGTTATGTTGAAGTCAAATCTGTAACAGAGTTTCAAATTATTGGTAGGTTAATTTTTTTTCGCAAAAGTAAAAAGTCTGTGCTTCAAGTTATTTAAAAAATTGAATGTCTGATTGCGACATGAGAACCGGATTTCTAAAGTTGGTTTAGACCAGGTTGTCGAACTGGTTAAGGTTTAGCAAATTTTATTTTTAGTGGTTTAGTACCGGTTCAGGTTCAACAAAATTTATTTTCAAAGGTTTAGTTCAGGTTCAGTTCTGGTTCAGCTGTGGTCTCGATTCAAGAAGCGGTTAATACAGATTGTCAATTTGTGTTTGATTCATACTCAAGTTTTATAAAATATTTTCTCGGTCCATTTTTGAAAGAGTATAAACTAAGAACATAATTCATTGATTGTACCCATAGATATACCGAACCAAAGCATTTCGGAAGGGGGCAAAACTATTGTTTTCGAATCAAGAATTCCAAACAAAACAAACACGAGCAGAATATATTAGCTTTGTTAGTACGCGGAATACATTACCTTGTTATATACTCAGAACACATTAGGTTTTTTATGTACACCAAATATTTTTGGCGCAAAAAACACAAATTTTTTAAAAAAAGCACAAAATCTTTTGGCGCCAAAAAATTTACACCAAAATCAAAATTTTTTCTTTATTTAATATGGTGTCAGGCATTAAAATAAACTATATGGGCATAAAATAACTTTGTTTCTTCCAAGAAACATTAATACAAGCGCATTTTTTACTTCAAAAAACGTATCAGTGCCCAAACAATTACATTCTTTCGGAATTGTTTTGGTAGTGATCAGCTTGAGATGCCGAAAATGCCCCTATTGCTTCTCAATGTTGAAATATGTTTAACAAATAATATCTTATGGGCGTTTTATGTTTCCTGGACGACCATGGTAAACAGTTACATACCTAAAAAATTTTAAAATGGAGTTATTTCTGAATGGCCTATAGCAGTACTTCTCAACCTTTTTTTTGCGACCAAGCGGAAATATAGACCAAAAATTTGGCGAACCAATCTTTTAAAAAAAAATTATTGCAAGCATAAAATGTGAACTAAACACAAGATCATTTAAGATAGATTTAACCTAGAATTGCCATATCTGAATGGACGGAATTGCGAACAGACATACCGTATATACCGGTGCATTATTCGCACTTTTTTGATCTTAAATGTACTCCAAAAATCAGAATGCGGCAATTGCACGGATATTCAGAATTACCAATATTTTCTAGAGAAATTTGACTTTTTACGAATTACACATGTACACGTAAACAGCTTCGTAACAATCATATGTTTCAGAAGTTAATTATGCTTGTGTGTAAACTAACCAACTATGACGTAACAATGGTTATTGACTGTCTTGAACTTTTATGGACTTACTTATGTACCGGTAATTTAATCTCTCAATTTTGTAAAACAAAGTGTGCTAATACCAGTATGTCTAAATTCTTTAAATTTCATTCGTTTTGTGGTATAAGATTAGTTTGTTGTAAATCAAAATAGCCTCTTTTAATGTTTACATTCATTGTAATCATTAAAATTGCCAAATTAAAATGCTTCTTATATACGTGTCACTATTGAGAGGGGAAGTTTTAAACATTCAAAGAAGGTGCAGCTTATACACAGGGGCGGCTAATACACGGGGTATACAGTATACTGTATATACGGAATATACGGTAGGCGTGCCAGCTGAAAATATTTTTGAAGGGGAAGATAAAATAAAATCGTCTGAGATCCTAGGATAAAGACTAAAAAAAAAAGTCTTCACTATTTTCGTCCCAAAATTATATGGTTTTCTAAAAATCAAGGTCTTCACTTGTCGGCGATCCAATCAAATTACACGGCGACCCACTTTTAAGTTGTGATTCAGGGTTTGAGTGACACTGAAATAAAAAGATCAATCCAAATGACTTAATTTTTACACAATAACATTTTTCGGCGACCCAATCAAACTACACGGCGACCCACTTTTGGGGTTGAGAAACACTGTTATATAGCATACTATATTGGTAGGCTGCGTGGTTGAGCGGTTAAAGCGCCATGATTGTGATCAACGTAGTTTAGGTTCAAAACGTTTTCGTGTCATTTGTTATGTCCTTGGGAAAGACATTTTACGGCACTTTCTTCTGCTTGGTGTTCTTGGCAAGCAGTTTTAAATTTCAGTCTTGGCATCTCTGAAAGTTTGAGGCTCACAATGAAGATTGATAGCGAAACACTGCGTACAGCTGTGCACCAGTCTAGTGTCGCAGCACACAAAATCGCCTCATAGACAGGGTTTTGATGGACACCTTATGAATTTTCATTCTTCTGTCTTACTCCGACAAACCACTTACTAATTTATTTCAGCATTTTGTCAGCTAAGTTTTTCCGACTAGAAACCACACGTTTTGTGGCTGACCGTGATACTCGGTACCTTGGCCATACTCCCGATGGTCTATTGAATCATTTCCCAGATGCTTTCCAAGAGAAAATACGCTCTAGACACCTGTTTGCTCCAACTGCTCAGAAACTACTAATCGACCACTCTGAACTTAGTATCCGTGCTACCATAAACTACAAAGACAAATTATAATTAGAACGCAGTACTTCGAAATAACATTCAGATTCTGCGGATTTATTTCCATGCCCGTTGAAATTAGCTTGTCACCACTAGCGTATTTAGGGCGGGCATCGTTCCATGAACCCACTTGGAGATCACTAATACTTTAAGGCTTTGTTCCGCCAATTTGAGCAAAATTTTTCTAGAAAACTAAAACAGATTCCATGTGCAAACCTTCTTTTTTTTTAGAGATGACTAACTAGTCTTCGGAGACGAAAATCATAAAATCTGAAACTGATTTAAAGTGAAGATCCTTTTTTTTAGAGAACACTTCTTTTTTGAGACGGAAATTATGAAATCCGAGACTTATTCAAAGTGAAAAATTTTTTTTTAGCTACAACTTGAAAAAAATTTTTAACTAAGTATATAGCTACAACTTGAAATTGTGGTTGTAGGCCTCCCTTTTCAAAAATTTTCGATACGCCGCTGCTTGTCACAGTATTTTGGAAAAACTCAATCGCCCGCAGACTGACGCTGTGCAGTTCCATTTGTCCATTCTCTAATAGAAAAATGCTTCTTCATCGAATTTTAAGTGTTGTGCAACTAAACACTTTGCAGACCACGTTTTTTTTTCAGTCGTGTTGTATTGATGAAAACTACGTTAGAAGTTTTCATCAATACAATCATTTTAATAAAATGATAACTTGTTTAAAATATTTCATCAACATATATCAAATTTCACAAACTAGATTAATTTTAACCCTTTAAATAAAGTATTTTATTTAAGATTATAGCACAAACAGTTATCAATTAGAAGTAAAACTAAAGTTCTATATATAATTTTTTATCTGATACTATTCAAAATAAACTGTCAGAGTCAAGAAATGAGCCAAACTGATTTATGAAGTAAAGAATAAACGTCTTATTGGTGGGAGGTGTTGACCAACTAGAAGAGGGAAAGCTAAAAGAATTTCAGATTATATGCAAAATCTTTTTGTTGGCAACAAATAAGGTTAAAAGATTTCATGAATGTAGCTTCAAAAGCAGAAAGATGAAAAATGGAATGCACTCGATCGTGAAAGAATATAAAATCACTTGTCGCTGCAACGTTGCGGATTGTCGAAAAAATGTTCGCCGATAGCAGTCATGGGAAAAAAACGATGTTGAGAGCTGCAGTTAGCTTTTCAGGAACGAGAAAAACTTTTGCTGCTTTAAAAAATTAATAACTGATTTAAAAACGTGTTATTTAATGCGTTTTTGCAAGCGTGTCCATGCGACCAACGTTCTGGCTATCACAGGGCATGTTTTTTATTCTTGTTCGAGGGCGTTCTATTTTTCACCTTTCCGCTCTAAAAACTACTTTTTAAATCTTTTAAAAAGATTTTGCAAGCAAAAGCACGATTTTTGTCTACGGACTAAACCTCTTTGACTTTTCTCTCTTCTTATTGGTCAATACTTTTTATCAATGAAAGCTCTTTTCTTGTATGTTTCAAAAAAAGTTAATTCGGCTTGGTTTTTCTTCATTTTCATAATTTATTCTAGAAAGTAGCATGTACTTGACAAAAAACTTTGGAATAACATTAATTTTAATTTCCATTTTTTAAAATTTTATTCGACCAACCTACTCTTTAATCCTATTAAGACTGGGGGGGCTGAAACTGCCCGCGGTGTTAAAATGCTGTGTGCTGCTCAAAAGCTACTGGCACGAATTATGACTTTTCCTGATTTTTAGTCATTTAAAAGTTGGTGCAATTTTTGAAAAAATCGATTGAGCAATTTTGGAGTTATTAATAGTTTGTTGACATCTAGTCACTAGTTTTTTGATTATTTCATAAAACGTGAGAAAAAAGCAGCCAAAAGCGAGAAAAAGGAAAATTGTAATCTGTTTATGAAAACGATTAAGACAGAATCGTTCATTAACTATATTTACTCAAGCACTTTACGAGGCAATAAAACGCTTTCAATCTCACTTTCCAAGAGAAGTTGTTTATGTAAAAAAAGAAGTAACTGTAGATTTAGATTTCTTTTTGTATAAAATTTTCTAACAAATTTGGATAAAATCCAGACCACTTGATTTGGCTTCATTATAAAAGTTGATCTTACAATCGATCATACACTTCAATACCTTTGGAATAATGGCTATTGGAACGGAATATTACTACCATCGGAACTATTCAAGCTAAGCGCAAAAAAATATCAAACGAAATAAAGCAAGTGTGTAATAGAGATATTGGTTTCTAAAAACGAAACTGAAAAACAATGAACTTCAATTCTTTTATTGTAAACTCTAAAACCACAGGAAAAAGAAATATTGCAGTCTTATCAACAATGCACCCAATTTTTTAATTTTCAAAAAATTAAAATAAGAAATCCGCTTTATACAAGCTATTTGATTATACGAAAGGAGGTACAGATATTGTAGACCAAAAATTACTTTCTATTCGAGTAAAATCAAGTCTCGAAAATGGACCACACTTGCATTTTCGTATTTGCTTGATATTTGTCGCATAAATACAGAAAGTGTATTAGCAATGAATAAACACGCAGAGCCGCGCAAACAGAATTTGTTAGAAGTTGGCTTTAGTCTTGTTTTAAAATTAGTAAAACCTTTTATCCAAGGCAAGGTCTATTCCAGTGTTTCTCAACCTTTTTCCGATTGCGGCACATTTTTGAAATTTTTCAAAAATCGCGGCACCTTTAGACTATTTTTATTAAATTTTGTTTCCAAAATCAGGTGATCACTAAAAAAAATTCTTCACCCAGAATTGGGCTCAGATGTCTAGCTTTTGTTCCTAAAATCAGTTATATTCTAAAAATATCGTTGCTCTGTTTGGGGGACAAAATTGGTATCTTTTGAAGTTCGCCGCGCACTTTAGCAAGGATCCTTAATTTCCGCCCTCAAAATTATGTGATCTCTAAAAAAAGCTCTTTACCTGCATTCACGGTCTCTCTAGTGAATTTCCTTTCCTAAATCAGTTCTTTCTAAATAAAAACGGTCTTCTCTCCGAGTATTACATATTTCACGTGTAAAAAGCGCAATATTCGACGTCCCTAGCTAATTTTTTTCCGAAATCTTTCGCGGCACATAGATTGAGAAACACAGATATATGTAGTAACAGTGAAACAGATAATTCAAAATAACATTACAACACTCAACCGTTTTCCTGGACTATTGAATAATGTGCAATAGCTTGCAGCACCCTAGTAAAATGCAAATGGCATTCTAGAGTGCCGCGGCACCCCGTTTGAGAACCACTGGTCTAACCAGTGAAATTCTACAAAAACTAAAGTTGATACTCAGCAAAAATGTCGTGAAACCAAGTATTTATACCGCTTTGTTATCGATATTTCTTTCTAAATCAGAAAAAACGTCGGTGTGAAATATGTATATCAGAAATATCAGGTCCGGAATGAAAAAAAAAGGCATTAAAATGGCACTTCCAACCTTTTGTTCAGCCTGGTAACAATTTTTAAAAATTCATATAAACAAACTTAAAAAATATTCAAACAAAGTACATTGAGCTGTTCTTGAGTGCAATATTATTCTATGATTGTACTGGTGTTTTTGTTTTTCAACAATAATGCTGAAATTCGGACTATCAATTGAATAATTTTTATTGCAAAAAAAATATCGATTTTATAAGTTTTGAACAAAGTTACGTTACTCGTCACAGTTGAAATATAAGTTGATGGTAATTAAATTACTTTTTTAAAAACATTTTAATTTTTTGCAACTCTTACGAAAACTGGACCTAACTAATTCAAAAAGTCGTACAACAATTAAAAGTTAAACAATTACCTCAGAAAACGTTAGCAAAATTTTATAAACAAATATTAATAAATTAGCGTAATTATTAATGAATTAGCGTACTTAACCAAAAGAAGAAAACATTTGAAACAAAAAAGGATTTCTGTAAAATTGAAAAAATTGATGTGATTAATGAATTAGCGTACTTAACCAAAAAAAGAAAACATTCGAAACAAAAAAGGATTTCCATAAAATTGAAAAAATCGATGTGATCAAAAGCAATAACCTCTAAATAAATTAGTCAAGTTGAAATATTCTTTTATAGTAAAGAATAATTAAGGTGAGTTCCTGCGATGTGGAACTACAAACACAATTTTTTTCTGTAATAATTTGCCTTGTTATAAAATTTCTTGCTTAAATGTTCACAAAAGGGAGTGAATTTAAGAAATTATTTGATCAATAGCAGAGATCAAAGCGTTGTAAACACTAATAAAACCAGTGTCACACTTCATAATAATTTTATCATAATGATGTAGTTTATTCCCGTCAAAAGTTATTCGTAGTGTTATTATAAGAGAATAATTGCTTCTCTTTGAGCGCTGCCCTTTATTATGCGATATACGTCCAATTTGTTCTATTGCTCGTTTCATGTATCTTCTTTTTTCTCTGCGCCGACAGTATGACGTAATATGTTTTGGTTCAAGCTTTGCTATCTCGAACGTAGTAGAATGTTCGCGTAACAATATCTGCAGGGACTTTTGGCTAAATCTCGAATTTACGAGAGAATTTGCGTCACGTGATATTGTTTTCTATATAAAGCCGACGCGTAGCGAGAAATTATGATCGAATTGAGATTAGACGTGAAGTGATTTGAAGCAACTCGAAGGAGGCTCGAGCGAAAGGATTTTGTTTGGCCACAGTTGGTGGACCGTTAGTTTTTGTATTGGTCGTCAAGTGTTGAATTTATTTTGTGCCAGCGGTTGGCAGTTTGGTTCTACAGGGGTAGAATTATTTGCGTTGATTGAATCAAGTTATAGTGTTGATTTCGCTTTGCAGTATAGCAAAGCATGGAATAGAATTTCGTCGGTCGTGATTTTGTAACACATTCGTTGTTATCAGAGACAGTGGTCTCTGTCTGTTGTGAAGAAGAGTCTTCAACAAAATCAATCCGAGTTTTTGTTAAATCGACTCTACAACCATCAGGCTCATAGCAAGACTACTTCTTGAGCTGGAAAAAAATAAAATTTAAACACAGCTTTGTTTCAGCACAGGTATTCGGGTTACCTAGCTCAACTGGTCCTTTGGGATTCCCGAACAAAGTTTGTGACAACCAGCTTTAAGCAGATTTGCTTGTGTAGAATTTCTTTCTCTGTAAAGAGTAATAATCTTGCCAAGTGGATTTCAGCTGTCAGCACTCTTACTTATAATTTTATGGATTAATGACGTTTGACAAACAGCCGAAGTCGTTAATTCTCTCAAATCGCTCTCTCATTTTCAGCCAATTTATGAAAATTGACCACCCTTTGAAAACTTGCTTTTTCAATCCCAAATAAAATTTAAATGCAACATTTAAGTCTCTACATTAAAAGAGTATAAAATTTCCTTTCTATACAAACTTGAATGACAATTTTAGCGCTAGTAATTGTTGAGATATAAGCAAGCAAAGAGCGCGGACATTTTCAGCCCCCACCCCCAGTCGTACAAAGTTTCCAAAAAGCCTAGTCTGAATAGGGTTAAAAAAATTGCCTTATTACGCAGCTTAGATACTTTTTTTGTAAAAATCATAATACGAGTAGTTATTAAATAAAAACCTTGTAAAAAATAAATCGTACAGAAACAAGATAGAATAAATATATAATTATTTTCAGAAATTATTTAGACATTTTATAAGAAAGCAGTGCCGACTAATTTGATGTTGCTTAGTTTTTATTAAGTGGACGCTAAAAAAGTATTATAAACTTCATAAAAACAGTGCTACAACAGTTGATCGAAACAAGTGTCGTTTATTGATGGCCTCTGCTTTTTATTAATCTATTTTACAGTAATAAAGAGATTGTTTAATCGCAAAAACCTGCAAAAGTAAACCTTTTTTTTATCAACTGTCATTTTGATCACGTGTCATTTCGATCAAGTGATGTTTTGATTATGTGTCGTTTCGATTAAGTGTCGTTCGATGAACTATAGGGTCACGCATAAACAACTGTAGCAGTAAATAGATATAATAAAATGCTTCCTTCAGATCGGTAACAATTTATTTAGGTGTCTAAGCGTTTAAACGATTGATTAACAACAGCATTTTTTAATATTTTTATTTCTTTGTTTATTTATTTTGTTTTTGTATATTTGTCTATTAGTTTATTTACTATAGGCTTATTTGAATTCTGTAAATTTTTAAAATTTATAAAGTTTTGTGATTTGAAATAAATATATAATAATTTAAATACGATATTTTAAATTCATGCAAGTGTTTATCCTTATAAATGAAGCTATATGGAAAGCATAATTATGATAATAAATTAATATACATTACTTACTTGAAGTGGCTCAAAATTGTCATTTCCGCATTTCAATTTTTCCAAATTTTTGGCAAATTCCTACCAAAATAAAAAGACATTAATGATATAAGCTTCTTCGGCTATAAGCACGAAGCAAGCATTTACTCAAAAGATATATTATTTCTAAGAAACTTAAACTAAAAAAAATTTGTCAGCAAAGTGATGATTAGTTATTGCTCCTTTTTTTGCAAACAAATGCAACTTCAAGCAAAAAAATATCAACCTTTTAAACGCCACTCCTTTTTCCATGTGTAATTTTTTCATGTTGTGGTTTTTTTAGTCTCATCATTTCAACATGGATAAACGATAAAAAAAACTTTATTTTTGTTTGTTTCTATAAAAGCTGAGACTTTGCTGAAACTCAACGTCAGCAATTGAACGAGGAAAATCCCGTTAATTTTATTTATAATAATTTATTTGAGTTTTTTGGGCAAAACGAAATCGAAGTGTTGTTAAGACATTTATATAAATAAACTGCAATATCATGCTGTTAATAAAATAATGCGGTTGAAGAAATTTATTTTGAATTATCTGCTGATTGCATGTTACAATTCATCACAATACTAATGAATACGAACACCACGCGTCTCACAATAAAAGATTGCTTTTTACTGACACTGCTTGAGACAAAGTCTTTTATCAGCCACCTAATTATGGTAGTGCAGTTCTTCTCCACACAAGAGATTGGTTCAAAAAAGCTTGTCATTTCCCCGAGAGTTTCATTTTCGGACAGTACACTACGGTCTTCGGACCTCATATTTTATCCCTGCTTTCCTATGCATGGTCACAGATGTTTAGAATATTAATAGACCGTTACCTCTACTTTCTTTACAATAGGCCGCACATAAAAAAACTTTTTCAATGATTTAAAACAGCCCTCTAAGTTTTTTTGAAAACCTCATCCACTTTTCTTTAAATATCTCTTGTGACTTTTAATCATCTATACCTTCTTCCTCATGAGCTGTGACATTCCTCCTAACCCTGGTCTCATAGACCTTTGCTCTGTTTGTACCCGTCGAGTCATCAGAAAAAATAGGTCACTTGATTGTATTAATTGTTTTCTTTGCTACATCGATACCGCCCTGGTCTCTATCTCTCCTCTTTTGGGAAAACATTGGTAGGAAACTTTTGGATTTTTCCAAAGTGTCCATCTACTTTCTAAATTCATCCCTACCCAACTCTAAGAAATCTTCAAAAAAGTCAACTCATAAAAATTACTTTTTTCACCCTTCCACAATCCCAACACTAATTTATTTAATTCTTCAAAACCCAAAATTGAACTCTACTTACTCACAGTCAGTTTCCACTCTCATTCCTTCTCGAACAAAAATCTTTACTTTACCTTATTGCCAAGCTTACTTTCTCATTCTCCCAGTCCTAAAGCTGTCAAGGAATCCTACAATAAAATGTTGATGGCAATTGACCAAAATAAATCATTTTTTCTCAAAATCTTTACAACATCATCTTTGGGTACAAATTGCACCTTTCTTTAGACACTCCATTTTACGTTCTAGGGATATATACTGTAGAAATTTTAAGAAAAACCGCACTATGACTAGAAACAAAGCCACCAAACGTCCAGAAAACCTAAGCAGTGTTGCCTTTCTTCTGATTAAGAATGTCTAATTCAGAGGTCGCGAACATGCGGGCCGCAAATCTGTTTGACAAAATCAACTCCTAAGTTTTAAGATATCAAAAGCAGGCAGCCGGAGCTTGCTTTTTAACCCTTTCAATGTTACACCCACTTTTGCACCCTCTGAGTTCCAACTCGAACACATAAAGTACAGAGTGATGACACGCTAAAAGTGTCGTCGCTAAACAAGCCGTTATTTGAATTCTATTGCGTTTTGTTTATCCTAGAAAAAGTTTCCTAACAAGATTCAAAATTTTTAAATGTCATCATCTTTCAAAAATAGTACCTACCGGTATGCTAACAATTCTCTTCCAAATCTAAATTGACCAAACGTTGTTGCAGATCAAGACTGATCGAAAAAAAATTTGGTTTGCCAGTGAGAGTTACCACATTGCTTAAAAAACAAAAAAGTTTCCGAAAATCTTATTTTGGATTATATTGATAAAGATGATTTAATTTTTTATAGAATGTTTCTTTGTTACTTTTTATCATTTCATGCTTTAATACAGTGATGAATAAAACTGTTCTTTCCTTTGAAAATTTGAGAAGAAGATTGTGCTGTGGGATTTTGCTGTATATTCTGCAAAATCTAAATACTTTTTTTGTTAAAGTTTTTTAAACAAAACTGGCAATAAAATCGTTGCCGATCATCTTCACCAAAGACTTTTTTACAGTCCTTATTGTATGAGTTTGGATACGGGAGTTTCATAGCATGTGCAAAACCATGCTTGTTTTATCCTTTCTGCTGCTGATCTGCAGCGTTTCTTTTTGTTAGTAATTTCTATAGTTTTAATTGAAGCTAGTAGGCTACCGCTACGACTTTTCTGGGTATTGAGAATGTTTACAAGATCGCTTTCTTTATACTTTCTAGTTGAATTATTGCTGGCAAGAGGTTGCAAGTGTCGCTTTGATTGAAACGGATAAAGATCGTATATGTTCGCTTCTTTTTACGTTTTATTGTTCCATTAAAAAAAACATTTTATGCCACTTTTCCAACTAGAAAGTCTTTATCAGCAACTCTAAATTACAGCTTATAAAAACTAGAATGCCCAATAAAAAAATTCTTGAACAGCAATATTCTAACATTTGTGAAGATTCGAGATTTACATTTGCTTATTTTGTCACTAAACATTTGCAAATATTTGCATAGCATATAATTAAGATTAAATGTAGGATAACGTGACTGGGAAATAACCATAATGTGTCTTATTCAAGCAGTTACTTTTATAGTGTCGTTCAAAATGAAAAAAAATTATAATAAAACAGCCGTTTGAATAACAAGCAGCGAAAAGGCAAAAAAGTAATTAACAAGTGAAAACCTAAAAGCAAAACTAGAAAATAAGCAAATCTCGGTAACAAAAGTTGATAGATATATTTGTTTATTTTGCAAATGAAAAAGCACGAGGCCTTATGTACACTAATAGTATCTGTGTTCGATCTATGATTTATGTGATGGGCAAATCGCATGCGCTTAATTCAGGAAAATTGTTCAAGTTTTTGCGCAGCAGACACAAGCAAGTGTTTAGACCTTTGTGTTTATCGACAAGAATTCGATAACAGATAAATAAACCATAGTCAAGATCTAGAGCAGTGCTCTGCAATTCATCTGCTGCGGAAAAACGATAACATACTCTTTGAAATAGAGATAAAGTTATGCTTTTCTGAAGTAGCAACATAAAAACTTAAAGAATTCATTATACAATACATTTCGTTGTGTAATTTCAAAACTCTTTTTTGGTCTTTACTAAATTTTAAACGCTTTTTTTTCGTATAAAACTTTATTTAGTTATTGAAAAAACTCTCTACTAATAAATCTATAATTTTTTTGATCAATTTTCAACCAGACTCGATTGTGCACGATATGCGCAAATTGGTAACTTCAAATGAAAAAATAAGTATTTACTTTATTTTTTGAGTTTTGATTGATATTTTAGGTTTTTTATGACAGCCAAAGAATACTTCAGGTAATGGAAAGAGTTCAAAATTTAACTCTTTACCTGGTCCGGTGTTCTGCTAATTTTTGAAATTTTCAAAGTGTGCCGCATGTTTGAAAAAGTAGTGGAGCACAATTTTCGAGTACCACCTTTAGCCAAAACAAGTGTCACTACTAGTTGTCAGAGCTCAGATGACTGGATGATTAAAAAAATTATTAAGTGGTTCGTTGGAGAGGGACGGACGCATCCAGTGATTACGCGCAAAGCCTCATTCAAAACACTAAATATAAACCAAGTAATACAAGAACAAACAAGACTCCAATACTCGGCTGTTAAATAAAAAAATAAAAATAGCTAAATAAAAGATAAAGTTAAAAATAAAAGAACTGTATCTAATGTTTTGGCACCAGCACCCGCTCTGAGGCCCTGCGTTACCTCAGCTGTGGGACAGACAATGTTTTTTGCACAATGCCAAACGGTGGTGACAAAACTTAAGTGACTTGTCTGGTTTTACTTCAAGATAAATCAGAACTAAACTCAACGTCCAATGTTGATTGCTGTAAACTTTTAGCTCACATTTTTTCTTAATCTGGATTTAGTGGAAAGCAGATTATGCATCTAGATGTTAAAAAAATCGTGATTAATTTTAGAGAAACACTGTTTCTCTGACATCCGAGACTATTTTGCTTACTGTCTCCGTTAGAGTGAAACCTTCGTTGTGAACGAATTTTATAATGATTCGAACCACGCATTTATCCAACAAAAACCTCAGCAGCTTGCAGTTAATTCTGAATTTATTTCAAGACGGTTTTAAACTCAATATTAAAAACTTTTGCTTCCAACAACCGTTAGAGTTATTTTTTTATTTCAAACCATCTGCTTTATAACACACTTTAGTAAAATATATCGTCTCTGACATTGCATTCAAATCAAGGTCCAAAACAAGAATTTTTTTTAAAGCTAATTTGGGCTGCCCTATTAAACTTTAAGTTAAGTGACTAGCTGTAGAATAACTGTAACAAACAACATTCAAAAGTGCGTATCCGCTTTCTGTTGGAGGCTGCTGCTGTAGAATAACTAGCTGTAGAATAACTGTAACAAACAACATTCAAAAGTGCATATCCGCTTTCTGTTGGAGGCTGCTGCTGAATTTACGCTAAATCATAGCTACAAAATCTATCTTGCTGCTGTAGGTTTTGCTTTTTTGTATTTTTATTTGCTTTTCTTTTAAAGCTTGTCTTCTAACTGAAAAACAGCTTAAAAAAAGTATTTAGTTATCAAGTTACTTGATTTTTCTCAAATCTGATTAATTTGATGAAAATATTTTAATGGACAAGAGTGTAAGTAGAAATATTTACAGCATTACCAGACTTGTTTGTTGCCGAAAGAAAAAAATTAAATAAAGATTTTTCGTGATTAGACTAGTTTGTAACTGATGACTCTGATCACAATAAAAATATTCAATGGACATAATAAAGTTGCAAAACTAAAGATAAATTAAAGAAATTTGTCTCTAAGCTTTTTACTACTTCAAATTGTGGCAAAATTGGTCACATAAGTGTTGTTCTTAAGCAAATTGAAAAGTTCAACACAATTGCATCAAGTAACAAAAGTTTCAAAAACTGTCCGGTTTGGAGACCAATTTATCCCTTGGTACACGCCCCTTGACGGAAATGGTTGAAAAATTATTTTTTTGGTTTTTATGAAAAGCTGTTATGTTTTTATATTTTTATGTATGGTCACCGATAAATGAAACAGTTACTTTTTTTAATGTGACGTCATTCATAAGCAAATTAATTTATGTGCACCATTGTCGAGATTTTTTACAAACCCATGTATTGGATCAATTTTTTGCCTTTTTAAAAACATTTTCATTGGTTGATATACCAGGTTCGCAATTGATTACGCTTAAACTTAAAAACTTATTGCAACTTAAATCACACTTTTTCATTTAAAAGGCAGCTTTCAAATGGAAATATTGATTCTCTCAGAAATATTTTCAATAAGATCTTTGAATTTTTTAACTTTTCAAAGACTGTATCAGAAATATCAAATGAACTCCTATTTTAGAACAAAATGTAACCCCAAACATAACTTTGAAAATCAAACTTTTAAAGAACAACTTTCAATTTAGTAAGAGTGCTGGTAACGTTTACAACATGAACAAATGTTTACATACTGTACCAAGCCATTAAGTGCTTTAATAAGTTAGATAAAGCCCAATTAGGTTGCATTTGTACATTTGAACTCATTGCGTACGAAGGGGTTAAAAAACACAAGATCGACACCACATCAACTCGAGACCAAGACTAAAAACACCAGTAAAAGACCGAGACCGAGCAAGACCGAGACTACAAAAAATTGTTATCGAATCTGGCCTCGAGACCATGGCTTAAGATCTTCATGACTGTTGGATGATAAAATTGTTCAATTTATTTGTACTCAATTTTTAGATACTTACGAAAAAATAATCTGTATGTTTGCAGTCCAATTGGTTGCTGACGTTAAAGATGACTTTTGAACTCATCAAAAAACTTAACATTCCCAAGACGTTGGTTCCACTAGAAGTCAATTTGAAATCTGACAGACCATTTGTATCCATAAAAAACAATGCAGTCTAAAAATCACTTTTTTGATCAACATTCTTTGAATCTTGGAATATGAATTATATATAGTTAAAAATTTCGAATACTGCACAGGGTGTTTCGCGACTAGCTTTAATTCACCGTGTCATTATTCTAATAATTATTCGCAATGATTTTAAAAAAATCATTAAACAAGTTTAATGCTAATTATTTCCCACTCTAAACACGGGCTTTTATGTTAAATTTTTGTTGTTAAATTAAAAGGCTACTTTCTTTTTTGCAATAAGCGGAAGTCAAAGAAGAGAAAGGGCACACATAAAGATTAACTGTAAGTAGTGCACAGACGCAATAGAACTCAGTCGCGCAAGCAAACTGTTTGTTAACTGTCAATGAGTTAGTTGCCAAATGTGCAGCAGAATAGTAAATTGTAAATTTTTAATGAAACTTTATTTAATAATTTTTAATGTATCTCTACTTTTATTCTTCTGAATTGCAGAAAAGCGTCAGAGGCGCTATAAATACAACAATTATCCACCAATTATCTTGACTCTTCCTAAGATTTCAAAATATTGCAGTCTGTTTGAACTTTTTTAGTTTGGTTTCTAATTTTATAAAGATATGTACAAAATTTATTACGGCTTGCTAAGACCGCCAAGCAGTAAAATGTCCCGTAAAGTGCTTTTCCCAAGACACAGCAGAATAACACTAGTAGGTTTTAAAGTACAACCGTGCTGATCATGCGCACGATAAATCGCAGCACTTTAGTTTGCTTCAGTAAATGTGAAAATTTTTGATCTTCACTAACATTGTGGTGCCACTTTTTGGTATTTCAAAGGTATTACAAAAAACGTTTCAATTTAGAGTAAAGAGAAAAAACTTTTGAAAATCATTGTTCGATACAATTCTTATAACGATTATTGCAACATTGTTCGTGTTTAATTCCTTGTTCTTAGTTTTTGTTATAAATTAAGAAGTTCTTATTTTATTTATGGACTTAATTTATGGACAAGGTTTTAGGTAATTTTACGAGTTAGAACAACGCTGGACAAACGTTCTACTTTGCATGAAACTTTTTTTCAAAAATTGATCACACCGACAGAGGGATTCGGGCCAAAAACAAAATTAATTTTATTAATGTTTTTAACCATGCTGGCTGTTGTTTCTGTACACAAATATCTTATTCAAAAAAGTAAAAAACCGGTCTGTTGTTTTTGTTTTGATATAATGTTTAGAAAGAATCCTTATTTAGTGACCTATAAGCATCATTCATAAAAAGTTTTTTTATTGCGTTACTTCTTTTTAAATGCCCATTGAAAAACAGCCATTTTTTCAAAATCGTAATGATTTTGACTTGGGTAGCAATGCTGACTCAGTAAAAAAGTGAAAAGTTCCACTTGCATTTTTAATAACTCCAAGGCCTTAGAAATGCAATGGTTTATTAGATTTTGCGTGATTTTGTCTTTCAAGTAATAATTTTTAAGTTTACTTTTTTTCTTCTTCTAGATTCTATGGTCTAAATTGCTATCACCAGTTAATATTTTGCAAAATAATTCACTGCTCTGCCTTCGCTGAGAGCACATTTTATTACAGAAAAACACCACATGACATTAGCGACGACAAACAAGCAGAACATTACACGATTTTATCACTTGCAGTAGTCAAGGAACTATATTGGATGAAAGCAAACTCCACGTTCTTGACATTTTTTACATTGTTCTATTTGCAGTTTACGCAGCGTCCTTGACTTTCCGCTGGTTTACAGGGTAGTGTAAACCAACACTGTTGTTCATGATTCTCCTTCCACTAAGCCCTAAGAACGCAGAACTTGTATTTTTTTACAAGGCAGCTACAACTGACCGGAAAAGTCAAGAAAATCTCTGCGGCAAAGTTCGTACAGTAACATGGAGCCTCCACGCAACCACAGTCAGCATCTAGAGACAGTTAACAAACAGCGACCAGTACCACTTAAATTGTTGGTCAGTATTGACTTATAAACCTGTCAAGATGATCGACATCTCCCATGCCTTGGTTGTACTCGTAGAACCAGACTGGTTAAACATAATCGATCTTTTCTTGTCACGCTGGCTGTAGCGTTTAACCATTTTGGTGGGCTCAATGTTACTGAAATTTGAACCAATGATAACAATCTTATTGTCCTTCCATTGCACTATGGATACGTATTTGTCCAAGCGGTAGCAAAGAAGCCACGCTCCTTTTTTTCTACACTTTTTGATGATTGCAGTGGAAACTTTATTGTGCGGCCTTCACGTATAATTCTGAGAGCCCTGAAATTCTTTTTGTGTAAATCTCGCAGTAAATCATAAGACATGAAAAAATAATCAAAATAAAACGATAACAAGCAGAGTTTTCTGCAATCTAAAGAAGAGCAGATACAACTTGGGCTATAAAGGACTGTCCTTTGTTTTACATTTTATTACGTCCTTTATTTCACATTTTATTACGTTGGTCTTAAGTAATCATGTAAAGTACTTGTTACGTCGCACGCGTAAATGTTTGCAGCGTTGATAATTGGCTACGGATTTCGAGTCAACGCGCCTTTCGTGCTTGCGCTAAATAATCAGCGTTGCTTTTCAGTGCATTCTCGCGCAGCTGTTTGGCATGGAGTGATGCCATGTTGTATTGGGCAAGTGCTGCTTGCCACTTTGTATTCGGACAATAGCTTTTGTTTTGCAACTACTGAAATAAGCTTAGTGATCGAAGAGAGATCCAATTTTAATCGCAAAATTTTTAATTGATTTTTGCTGCTAACATTATTAGTCCCCTTGGACATTGGCTACATTTGGTAGCAATTTCATAATTTTATTGATATTTTAAATTGCGCGTCAGCCCAACATCGTCGTAAGTTAGTGGGCAATGTGTTTATGCGCTAAAGTTAATTTATATAATATTTGTTTGTAGAAAACCGCTTTCCTACCAGCGTCTCAATTATTGGTTTGTTCAATAAAATAAAACCATAAAGTTTGGTGCTGGCTGTGAGGTGCGTTTGTGAGGAGCTGGGCGAGGACGAGGCATTTTTGCAACTCCGTCACAGTAACACATAAGTGATTTAAAAACTTCAATTCTTCAAGCAATCCAGTTATAATTTTTAATTGGATATGTGCGTCAATTTTTACTTTCTTTAACCAGTGGACATCAAAGTGCGGGTCGAGACCACTAATGGAGTCGCTTGAAAACTTTTTGGGTTGCCTACTGCTTGAGTTACTTTTTTTATATTTGATTATATAGCTCGTTCTGTATAAAACTTGCGGAGTTGTGAGAGCAAATAAATTAATTTTTATAAACGGGGTTCCTTGATCCATATTTTACACCATTTTGCCCAGGGGTGGACAAACTTTATTTTTGCTGAGCAAATTTTTTCAAACTTTGACAAGGGGTAAATTCGAATTTTGGGTTTGATTAATTTTTTAATGACCCATACAAAAAAGGTTCTTTCAAATTATGTCATGTTAAGATAAATTGTGTGTTGAGCCGGATTTGACAGGACCGGATCTTGTTATCTTAAGGTCACGACAAGTAAACAGCTTTAACTTTTTCAAAAACTGCGGTTGTTTTTTAAAAAAATTTGTGATTACTGCTTTAAACCCGAATATTTTTTAATATGTATATTTACAATACTACGCATACTTTCAATGATGTCACTCCCAATAAAATAGTTTTTTAAAAATGAAGCATCTAATTTTTTCCGCTGTTGCGTACAGGTGTTACATTTTTGTCAAAGAAATTGAAAGACTCAATTTGAAGTCTTCCATCACTTTTAATTTTTTTTTTTTCAGAATAAAACCGATTAAGAAAAATTTTTTATTGCTTAATAATAATAACTGGAAGAATAAAACAAACTCTTCTTCCATCAGCTTTATTCAAATAGAATGATGAAATTTATAGGTCAAAATCAATTTTTCGTTATTAGTTAATTAGTTTAGTTTTTATTGTTTACATTATATTGACTTTTTTTATTAATACTGTAGATGTATGACTTGAAATACTTGAATCTTTAAAATTTCTTGGGAAAAATGTGACGCCTGTACGCTACAGTGAAAAAAAATTAGATGTTAACTAAATACATTGGCAAGGCGTGGAAGAAATGCACCTAAATTGTCGGCCTCATTGGGTAAAGGGAGATGGCTTTGGGCATCGCCAAGCGGTTGACTAAAAGAAAACAAAATTTGGGCTTAATTATAAAGGAAAATCGTGTCAATGCAAAACGCCATCAAACATTGGTTTTATAATTTTGGGATGTTGCATTTGTGTTAACTCTAATTTACCTAAGGGGGTCCTTAGAAGATCTCCCTTTTTTAAAAACATTATAACTCTTAAAGTTCTGATGATAAAAACCTAAAATTTTATAAATTTTTCTAATATTTATTTCTGAATATTTTGATATTTCTCTTGAGCAAATCCGATGGGTAGTTTTAGTGTAGCAGGTTATTTTTTTGACTTATCTCATGATTTTTGTACACTTTTTTCTGTGTCATAAAGTAAACAATGCACTGCCAACGTAACTGCGAACACCGCTAAGCCGCAAGGGCATACTGGCGGTGGTTCCGATATGCTGACCACTACGAGTCAGCTAACACGGATCGGGTAAAGTCGAGCTAAACCCTGCAGTTCCATTGCAAACATTAAGTAAAAATGGTCAAGTGAATCAACAAGTAATTGCCGACAGACCTGTTTCGTCCTTGTTAGAATTCGTCAGGACAATAATAGATTATGTCGGTAAAACAAAGCAATCAATGAAAATTTGAGGATCTCCAATTTTATGCAAAATAAGAAGAGACTAGTAGCAAATACATTAAAATAAAGATATTTGATAAACTAGAATAAATTTTTTCCAACATATCAAAAAATCAACTGCGCAGCTACCATCTGTTAAGAGTATTGGACAAGTAAACTTAGGGTTTTTTGAAGATCCCCTTAGGTGGTCAACAGAAAAAAACATCCTAGGTAGATAAGGGTTAAGAAGTTTTTTATTTTGTATTTTTTTTTATATGTTGGGAATGTCAAATTTAATGTTTATGCTACTGCTGAATGCTTGTTTCAGTTTTTTGTTTTTTAACACTTTAGAATGCATACATTGTTTAAAAAGAAAATTTTCGGCGTTGTGAAATCGGCAACCGATTTGGTTTCAAAATTATTAATACTTATATTTTGTTTTATTATAAACCTTTTAATCAAGAGCAATCCAAATTGCTGTTCGCAAACAAATTTTTATATTTTTGATTAATGGCAACGTCAGACTTTTTTTAAGTGGCCCGAGCAAATGGTTAGAGATTGCGCAAAATATTCTTATTTAATAGAAATTTTTTTGTCTTTATTTTCAGTTCAATGTAAAAGACATACCTTTTTGACTTTGTATTTGTACAATTTCAGATTAATTGCGGCGAGCAAGTTTAAACAATTTCAAAAGATGCCTAGAGGAGTGAAGAGCTTGGACCACACTGTCCTAATTTATTTCTTTTTTGTGTTAATTGTGTTTTGACAGAAATTTCGAGCGGCGTCTTGCAACGTCAAGCACTCATGCAAAGGGCATCACATTGTTTCAAGCTTTTGTCATGATACATTAAATAAGACAGAAATTAAAGAACTATTATTTTCATTTTTAAAACACTGCTCAGCGTCTCTTCCGTGCGACGGCGAAAAGCTATTTTCAATTGCAATCTATTGTAGACCTTTGACTTTATGAATGTAGTTTAATCTTAAAGAGTTTTTCATCGACCTTAAATTCCAAAAATTAGAGTAAAAAATACTGTATATATTAAAATTCAGTATATTAAATATATTGAAAATTGGCTGGAGTCTCTATCTAAAGATTTACAATGAAGAACTTTTTAGAGATAAATACATTTTAGGGATGAATGTCATTTCATAATAACCCATAATTATTTAAATTTTCCAATTTCAGTTTGTATTTAGCCACGAATCATTCCAAAAGTTTCAATGTAGCCTAAAGTTGAAAATTATTGCCCACCCTGATATAACACCTTCGATGTTTTCCTGTGAGTTAGGAGAAAAATAAGTATGATAGTAATAAAAATTGAAATAAAAACTAGTAATTATGATTAATAAATGCTCTTAAATAAATATTTCAACTTTTCTTTTTTAAATTAAAAAATAATGTGGTGGTTTAGAAGTAGCTAAAATATAATTGTTTTTGATATAACTACACAGGTGTATTAAAAAACAATAGTAAATATTCACAAAAGTACTTAGTTCGTTTGCTGTAGTAGCTTGATAACTCTGAACTGACTGGCTTGGAGATGCGCGTGTCCAATAATTGTTTGAGCAGAAGGCGCTGATTAAGAATAGAGCGTTTAAGAAAAACACTACGTCATCTATTGCACAATATCACAACACCTCCCCAAATAAACTACGACAAAAAATATATATACATATTAGCAATAATATTTTTTGGAGGTCTCTTTGTTCTCGCTGATCGTCGTAGATTGTGTCGCCCGTACTCGTCTCCGGTTGGTAGTCTCGGATTGTTGCGTTGGTTCATCGAAGAAGAACTAGATGCGTGGTCAGTCCCGGCTGGAAGTGTTTCTGTAGACAAAACGCTCGTTGGGATTTCACAGGGATCATCATCTTGATCCGAACCGTATCGAGGTCGAAGTTGATCAAGATGTCTTCTCCAAGTTGGTCCTCGAGGAATGACTCGTACATTGACGCTTCGTGTACCATGGACTTTCGTAACTATCGCATGCACCCATCGTGGATCACGATCTCTTCTAGGGCCGAAGTACAGTGCGTAACAAGGGTCTCCTAGTGAGTAATGATGTTCGACTTTCGAAACCACTTTCGAGTCTTCAGCATTTGAATGCTTGCTCGCTTGTCTTGAAGACAATGGATGGAACCAAAGTGTCAATTTTGGTGCGTATTCTTCTTCCATTCAACAATTCGCTTGGTGACAGTCCCGATGCAAAAGGAATTCTTCTATATTGCATTAGAAATTCTTGCAAAGCTTCCTTTGGAGGTAACGAGGATTTTCTCAATGCCTGTTTGAACGATTGTATCAAACGCTCGGCAGCACCGTTTGTTGCTGGATGATAAGGTGCTCCGGTGAGATGTACAATGCCTCGTTGTTTGCACCAAGCTTGGAACTCTCGAGACATGAATGTTGTGGCATTATCGGTCACCAACGTGTGGGGATATCCGAAATGAGCAAATTCTTGTTCAAGTATAACAGTAGTACTTTTCGAAGACGTTGAGGTTGTTGGATGAATGCAAGGATATTTTGAATAAGCGTCTACAAGGACTAACCAGTTTCTTCCCAGAAAGTTGATCGCATGGTCCAAGTGGAGTCTTGACCATGGTTTTTCTGGCATCATCCACGGATGGATTGAAGGTTTAGCCGGCTTATTTTGAAATTGGCCACAGGAAGTGCATTTGCGACATAAATCCTCAATGTCAAAGTCAATTCTAGGCCAATAGACAGTTGACCTGGCAAGTTGTTTCATCCGTTGCATGCCGAAATGTCCAAGGTGTAATAATTTAAGAATATGATTACGTAGGGTTGAAGGAATTATTACCCGTAAGCCGTAAAAAACGCAACCATTCTCTGTTGACAACGAATTTTCCAACTTTTTGAAGTCTTTAAGCTCTTCCGAAAATGCATGCGGACATCCTTCCTTCACAAATCGCATTACTTGGGAAAGAATTGGATCCTTGGCAGTCTCTCTGACCACAAGCAATGGATTGTCAGGATTGATTTGACGACTGATTGTTCCATCTCCTCCCCATCAAAACTTGTGTCAGCTAAGTGATCAGTTAAGTTGGTGAGTTTCAACTTCATCATCGCCAGACGACCTAGTAAATTTAGATTGGGCACCTTAGTGACAATTACAGGAAAGGTCACGTCAGGTGATTTTCCATCAATACTTGCAGTTGATTGGAATTGTCCCACGACGGGTAGCGGGCTACCTTCAGCAACTTTATATTGAACTGATACAGGTTGTAGAATGGGTCACTAGCTCCGCTATCAATTTCAAACTTAATTCTGTGGTCATTAAGTCTAATAGTTTGATAGATGGGATGCATACAGATTGCAGATGACCTGTTTTCTTGCAGAAGCTGCAAATAGCTTTAATGTGGGGACAAGCTTTGCTGAAATGTCCAGAATTTCCATACCTGAAGCAGGCGGTTTTCTTTTCTTGCGTTTTGGGAAGTTTTGGACTTTGCGTGATAAACTTTCTGCACCGACGTAGAAGGTTGACCGTGTACGGTTTCCTTTGCTACCTTGGCTGCTTCTTCCACTTCTTGAGCCACTCGGATGGCGTTGCTAAACTTCAGTTCATCGTCCTTGAGCTTGAAGAGTGTCTTCAAAATGAATTTAGTTCGCAAGGCTTCATCTAATGGATCTTTAATGGATTGAAAATCACATGTAGCTGCATCTTGTCGTATTCTGCTTGCCAGTTCAGGAATAGTTTCGCCAGGTTTGCGTTTCATGTCAGACCAAAACTTGAAACGTTCTCTGACAACAAATCGTTTTGGGTCAAACTGCTCTGCCATAAACGTCTAAATATCATTCATTGTTAGCTCATGTATGCTGAGCCGCTAAGTTGCTAAGCATTTTGTAAACGGAGTTAGATTGGTTGGTAAGAAAAATTTGTGCTTGCTTGTTGTCGGGAACAGAGTTAGCAGTGACGAATGTTCGGAACCTTGCCAAATAATCAGTCCATAACTCAGATGTGGAATCGAATGGTTGAAAACTTGCCATCGGTGTTGGAACATTTTCTCGCGGGTTGTTCAAGCTGCTTTGTAGAATTTTTAGCTGCTCTTGAAGCATTGTCATTTGCTCTTGATGCTCGCCGCGTAAAACTGCCATTTGCTCTTGGTGTTGCTTGTTCTGCTCTTGGTGTTGCTTATTTAACAACAAAATCAGTTCAGAAATTTCACTCATATCGACAATTCAAGCTTTAATGCAAATTCAACAAATTTTCTTTTTTTCTTTCTTGACGCAGATGAGTTACTTGAATCCTCGTCGCCACTTTTGCCTGTTGTATCTTTGCACGAATACACAGGTTTATTAAAAAACAATAGTAAATATTCACAAAAGTACTTAGCCAAAAAACAACCGTATTGAAAAAGAATGCTTTTAGTTCGTTTGCTGTAGTAGCTTGATAACTCTGAACTGACTGAAGAACCGAAGTAAAGGCGCATATTTAACTGGTAACAATTATGCTTGAAGATGCGCGTGTCCAATAATTGTTTGAGCAGAAGGCGCTGATTAAGATTAGAGCGTTTAAGAAAAACACTACGTCATCTATTGCACAATATCACAACAGAAACTAAATTTTAATCTTTAAAATAAAATAGTCTTTAACTGAAGCTATAGTAAGTTGTTATATCTTTTATTTTTTGTTTTTAATTTTCTTGTTTTGTTTTAGGATTGATCGTGTTATTGCTTTTTTAAAGAGAAGGAAGCAACATTAATTAATGTTTATATTTCTGTGAAATAGCTTTCCTGGGGCACATTGAAATGTCTGTGGTGATTGTGCATTAAACTTGCATCTTTCTTCCCAAAATTCTTGATTCGCAGCACTTTGAGTAATTCTGCTAATCAGCTGACAAAAATATAATTGCTTTTATGACAAAAAAAATATTACTAAAATAAATTTTTATTTCAAAAATATGCACTTAAAAAACAAAACAATAAATAGTAACTTCATTTTACCTTTGGTACAGTTTCATACTATTTTGATGTTGTTATCGTTTGAAGTATTGAAAATTGTTTTTAGTCAATCGTTTTTTTATGCTATTTTTTTGCTACCAGGTGTATTATTCATTATATTCTGCTGCTCTTCTGGTAAAAAAACAAAAAAATTTTTTGTTAAAAACCTTTTCAGTTTATTAAAAACTAAAAATTAAAACAAACAGTCTACGTTTCAGGTGTGGTTACAAGCTCGCTTCGTCAGGACAAAAGCTAAAATGACTGCAAAGTTAAAAACTTTAACTTAAATTGTTTTCAAAAGACAGATGCTAAACAACTGGCTTAGCTCATCAATTCTTACTTATGAACCAGACTTTTATAAACGCCGTTTTTTAGAATCATATTTTATACATAAAACTAATTCATCGATAAATGAAAAAGAAGGCGTCTATTACAATGAAATATATAATGAGTTAATATAAAATCTGTTTTTTGTATTTTATTTACTTTCTTTTTTATAAAAAAATTTAATTGTTGTTTTTAAATTGTTTTTCTCACGCTTGATCGATCCCGTGTTGCACATTTCAATGTTTTTACACGAAACTTGTTGTTTTTTGAAGTACTGATTTACTACTACGCTTGAGTAATTTCCCGCTATGTTTGGCATCTGTTTTTTGAAAACAATTTAAGTTAAAGTTTTTAACTTTGCAGTCATTTTAGCTTTTGTCCTGACGAAGCGTGCTTGTAACCGCACCTGAAACGTAGACTGTTTGTTTTAATTTTTAGTTTTTAATAAACTGAAAAGGTTTTTAACAAAAAAATTTTTTGTTTTTTTACCAGAAGAGTAGCAGAATATAATCTTATTTTTAACTGTTATTGTTTAGAAAAATTGTGCCAAAAATAAAAATTTGTGAAAGACAAGCATAAAAGAGAGAAAGACATTTTTTCCCAAAATAATTGTAGCAGAAGCATTTTTATTAGGTAAAATAATCCTAGGTTTTGCAGATTTTTTTTATACTACTGGTTATTTATCGTAAAGTAATTACAGACTCTTTTTCTGTTAACTACCTAAGGGGGATCCTCGGAGGACCCTAAGTTTACACGTCCAATACTCTTAACAGACAGTAGCTATGCAGTTGATTTTTTGATATGTTGGATCTTTACTTTAATATATTTGTTGTTAGTCTCTTATTTTGCATAAAGTTGAAGGTTTTAAATTTTTGTTGATTGGTTTGTTTTGCAACATAATCGGATTAGTCACGGTCTGCTGCAAAAACAAGTAACTGCCACGTGACGCAGTAATTTTACAAATACAGCAAGACGTTCAGAACGTTTTTTGACTTACCCCATGATTTTTGTACAAAAAAGTGTACGAAAGTCATGAGGTAAGTCAAAAAAATAGCCTGTCACACTTAAACTACCCATCGGATTTTCTCAAGTAAAATATGAAAATTTAGAAAGAGAGGTAATTTTTAAAATCCATTTGAAAATAATAGCAAGCAAAATCCAAAATTTCATTTAGTTTGTACAATTTATTAAAAAAGCTGAACGTTTTTGACTATTATCAGCAGTGGCGGCTCGTGGCTTTCATTAATGGTGGGGCCAGCAAAACAACTTTTGAAATGTCAAAAAGTTCCATTCATAGACTACCTAAATTCAAAGGCGGGGTAAATAAATTTTTAACAAAAAATGCAATATTCAACTCTAGCCTTTATTTGTATAAGTAGCCAGCTCTTCGGTCCTTTATCTGCGCGAAAATGTTGATGACTTTGTTGTTGTAATCTCTGATTTTGCTAATATACTCCTTATGTATCGACAGGCAAGCGAGGCTGTTCAGTTTGTCTTGCAACATGGTGTTTTGAAGATACGTTTTTATTCGCTTCATTGTGCTGAAGCTTCTCTTTGAGTCAGCAGTTGAAATTGGTGTCACAAGAACAATTTCAAGCAGTTTAGACACTTAAGAAAATGTTTCATCAAGTCCATTTTCATTTATGAATTTTTCGCTAATATTGGAAATTCCACTAAAATTATCATTTGCATACAAAACGGACAATTCACACTTCAGTTTATCTTTATTTAGCATTGCGTAATTCGAAGCAATTTCTTTAACGTAATTGTCGGGAAGAGTTTCTATAAAGCTCAAATTCAGCTGGATTCACTACGGAAAATGAACGAAATTTATCCGAAGATCCGAAGTTTTCTTTAACTTCCTCTGTGATTGTATCACATGCTTCCGTTACACATGATTGCAATTGCAAATGAGAAACAGATGCATGAGTTGCAGCTCTTCTAGAGTTGCAGCGACCTAAATTCTATGAGTTGCAGCGACCTAAATTCAAACGCATGTAACGTGATTGAATCACAATGCTAATAGTCTTAACCTTTTAACCTTTTTTCCTTCGCCAAAGAGGTAAGCGCAGCAAAATAACAATAAATCACGTTACCAATAACTGATAAACAACCACAGCTGTGAAAAAACATGTGCTGAGAAGCAGAAACTGCTGTCTCACAAAAGAATGCAACACATCACCCAATATCAACTGAATAACAACTAATTTTCTAAGGCTGCACACGGGCTGGCGCGGCTAACGTCTGTTTATAAGTTACGATTGCTGTTTGGGCCAGACATCGCTGGCCCCAATTTCGTGCTATTGCCAGCACAATAAAATCTTCACAAAGCGCGGCACGTGAGTTGGTTGGCTTTAGGTGTAAATGTATAGGAGTAAACGGGCCAAAATATGTGGGCCTCTCTGCATCGTTTTGAAGAGACTTCTTACTAACCAATTTGTTTCCTTATTCAAATAGAAAACCAAAATATTTGTTTTACCAAAATTATTCTTTAACAAATTATTTCTTTATTTTAAGTTGAAGTTAAAATACCTTATTCAAATAGAAAAAAAATTTAAACTGTCGAATTGAAAACGAACTCAAACTCACAAAATTAAAGCAAATTAAACTGTACAATTGATCACGCTTAAGCCAAAAAAGGCAGGCGCAGCTAACGTCTGCTTATAAGTTACGATTGCTGTTTGGGCCAGACATCGCTGGCCCCAATTTCGTGCTATTGCTAGCATAGTAAAATCTTCACAAAGCGCGGCGCGTGAGTTGGTTGGCTTTAGGTGTAAATATATAGGAGTAAACGGGCCAAAATATGTGGGCCCCTCTGGATCGTTTTAAAGAGACTTCAGGAAATATTTGAAAATATTTCTCGTTGTTTTTCTGTTAACTGTTATCTTGGCATGCATGTAAACATTTTGATATTTGACATAGGGTTTTTCTTTAGAAATTCACATATAATTAGTCAAATTTTTAGTGGGGCCCGGCCCCTGTGGCCCCTATGTACGAGCCGCCACTGATTATCAGTCCTTATCAAAGAATCTAAAAATTGTTTAAAATCATCTAAAAAAATTTTTTTAACCATAAATGACAAGTACATTCAATTAAACCATATAAAGAATAAGTTTCTCAAGTTTATGCTGTCACTGTTATTACTTATTCAATTTAAAAGCAATGACAATCACACAAAACAATGTCAGAATTCATAGAGGAAAAAAAAAGAGAAAAAATAATACAAATCACATAACTAAATTAATATATTTACTATGAGAAGATGATATATACTATAAATTAGAAGAGTTGTAGTTATTGTAGTAAGAAAGACGAGCCATTTCCATACAGTTGTTTATTTAATTTTGGTTGATGTTTTTTAATTAGTAACGCTTCGTGAATTTACAGTCGTAATCTGATGAATATTTCTTTATAACGCTAAAACGATGTATTAAGTTATCCATATCTTTTTTATTACACAAATTGCATTGAATGATATGTTCTTTTATTTTGCTTTTGACCGAAGAACCTAAAATTTAAGTGTTTCTTTGCTCCTGTTACCACATGACATGTTGACTTACCGATGTAAGTCAGACCCGCATCGCACTGGCACGAAAAGCGATAAACAACATTTGATAACAAAAGCGCAGGTGTGCTAGATTTTAAATTGAAATAGTTTATAACTTTGCAAGTTTTATATATAGGTGTTAAATGCATGGCAGAAAATTTCCAAATAAGTTTTCAAATGTCTTTTGGGAATATGTGAGATTGTTTCCCCACATATCAAATTTCAACTGTCATGGTTTCTTTTTCTTTTTTATTTGTAGGTTGCGTCTGATTTAAATTTGTTTGTCGGCTATTCATAAATTGGTAAAGAACTTTATCAAAAAAATAGTTTGGTTATCCATTATTACAGAACATTGATTTTAATTTTTCTATTTCAATTTGGAAGAGTTGGCGATTAGAAGAAATATACAGTATATGGCACGATTTAGCATACAACTAATAAAGTTTGATTTCCACTTAATGGGCAAATTGGTTTGAAATTCAGAAAAACACCAGTATGAGTCGGTTTTCTCCAAATCCATGATTGTTAATTATTATTGTGTATTTTAAATTTCATGTCTAAAAAGAGGAGAGTATTAGTAGACATTTACATTGTAAATTGCAAGTTCTTATGTTGTGAATTTAATTAATCCAAAAATTCCATACTGTCTGCTTCGTTGTTAAATATTGCAAAAATGTCATTAACGTATTTAATATAGACTTTTGGGACGGAATTGAGTTGTTGTTGTAAAAGGCGGGTTTCCGTTTCAGCCAGAGAGAAGTTAGCTATAGTAGGACCTAGTGGTGAACCCATAGAAACGCCATCAATTTGCTGAAATAATTAGTCGTTGTATAAAAATATTTCTTTAGTTGCTAAATTTAATAATCTTTTAAAGATATCGTAATTCTGATGATTTATACAGAATCGTATTAAACAAGAAATTAAAATTGATGAAAAAGGATGAGAAAAAGTCTAGTTTAGAATTTACCAGTTTAAAAACTCTAGTGTTAAAAAAGATAAGTTTGATTGAAAAATTATGTCTACTTAAACTGCTTACAGACAAATTTCACAAAGAAATGAATGAGACAACAAAAATTCACCAACAAAAATTATTTAAGCTTTGGATTTTGCAAAGAAATAAAAGTCCGAGTTCTATAGTAAATTTAAGTAAAAGAAAATTATCTATCACCAAATTAGAGTCGCTAGGATACAGTCTACAACACCATATGCTGTACTTTCTTAAAAACGCTATGAAAATAATGTAAAAGCAAACTTAGAGAAATTAACCTACACATTAAAAGCAAATATAAAACACAGATTAATTAAGAATTTAAAGATCAGATCAAATACTACTTTCAGAAATTTATGAACCGTTCCAAACAAATATGTGCTACACGGAATAATCAAGCTATTTATTGCTCTTTATTATATTTATCTAAAGATTCAGATAGATGCTTTGATAACGACTGGTGATAGTCGGAAACGTTCAGCTTTTTTAATAAATTTTACAAACTAAATGAAATGTTGGATTTTCCTTGCTATTACTTACAAAATACCAAAATATTCAGGAATAAATTTTAGGAAAAGTTATAAATTTTTAGGTTTTAATCATTCGAACTTTACGAGTTATAACGTTTTTATATATTTTACTTAGGTAAATTAGGGTTAAAATACTGTAGATTTAAGTTGGTTTGTATTTACTGCTGATATCGACATTTTTTTACACAATGCTCATTCCTAATCTTATGATTATTACTATTGAAATCGTTTTGTTGTACTGTTTGTTATTATATGTCAACTATTTAATGTGGTTTGCCCATCATACTGACCAGCAACAGCGATGTACAAAGAGGTCCTAGCATCATGCTATTGCATATTAAAAGTGATAATCTGAAAAGATAACAAAAAATTATTTAAAATATTTAATTTATTTTTCTAATTCCTATGTTAAAAGCAAAAATATTGCGCTGTTTCTTATAATTGTTTAAATTGAAACACTATTTTAACATCTTAACGAAATTACGTCATTTATAATATTTGTTTAAGAAACAAAAAGTATAATTGTTTACATAACTTGATATGATCTTTGCAGAATTTGTAGCAACAGGCCACTTTTTACTGCAATTTTTTCAAGACAGATACATATTGTAAATTTCTCTAATATTAGCTAACCACGTACACTTAATTTACTTCAAAAGCTACTTCTTGATATCAGATTTTATGAGTGTGATGCCATGAGTTCATTTATTTTTGCTAAAAAATTGCAATAAAAGTTTATTTAATTTTTTGCAATTTCATTTCTTATTGTTTAAACAAGTTTCAAAAAAGACGACCAATATGTTTTCATTGTCGTCGTTTGGAAGGGTATGCACTTTTGATCAGACACAAACAGTTATCCTTTTATTAATTCAGGCTGCTTTACTTCCTGGATCAGATATAGCTTTCTTTGTTAAGTCAGCATCGACATTCGTCATCCGAAGCCGTCAGATCTCGTGCTCTGTGCAAGCAAGATGAACGATCAAAACAAATAATTTTTACAATACTCGTGTGCTAAAGCATTTGAATCCTTGTCAAATGCCTTGCTGTTAAAAATCCAAACAACTTACTGTCACACTTCATTCACAACAATTTTAGTCATGACAATGTAGTTTATTCTTGTTAAAAGTAATTCAAAGTTTTATTATGAAATAATGATCGCGTGGCCGGTGAAGCTCTACAATTAGCTTTCGATTGCTTGAATGTATTTTCTTATCCGTTTTTCTTTTCGCCCGACAGTAATGTCGTAATATGTTTTTGTCTAGCATCACTATCCCGCTAGTAGTGGAATGTTCTCGCATATGCGATTTGGTTCTTGCAAAAGCGTTCTTTCTAGAGGGTTGGAGAACGATCGAGCTTATTCGAGTAACTTGGTCGGCGCGTGGCGCTTATCTATATATATATATGTTTGCTCGTTCGCGGAGAGAGTGAGCAAAAAAAGTGTCGGTCCAAGTAGAGTTGTTTCGAGAGAAAATAGAGCTTGGGCGCAGAGCATAGGCAGAGGGCTCGTTAAATTTTGTATGGGTTGACGAGTGTTGAATTTTTTTGCGCAGTGTTTTGGAGTTTTGTTCTACGGGGGTAGAATTATTTGTGTTGATCAAATTAAGTTGTAGCGCCGATTTCGCTTTGCAGTTTGGCAGAGCGTGGAAGAGAATTTTCCTCGATTGTGAGTTGGAATTTTGTAATACTTCGTTCTTATTAAAGACAGTGGTCTCTGTTTGTTTGTGGAGATGAGTCTTCAACAAATCAATCCGAGCTTGGTTCAAGCCAACTGTATAAAAGCTTCAGGTACATAGCAAACTACTTCTTGAGCTGGAATAAAATAAAATTAGACACAGCTTTGTTTCAGCGCAGTTCGGCTTACCTTGTTCAATTGATCCTTTAGGATTCCCAAACAAAGTCTGTGACACTTACCCAAAACACTTTACGATAAAATTTTTTGCAAGTATTTTTTGGCTCTTTGTGTTTTTGTTTTTTATTACCAGTGACGACACTGCCTAATCTTTTTCTGAATTTTACATACCGTCATTTCTTGGATATTTATACTTTCTTTCATTTATTTAGTAATGTTTTTTGTCAGTTTATGCTTGCTGTTTTATCATTTGAGCTAAATAAATAGATTAATAGGCGGCAACTTGTTTTTGCCTCTGGGTGATTAATGGGCGCTATTACATGTTTTATTATTAATTCAATAGCACTGTAATAATTATATTGATATTTTGACAAAATAGAAAACGAAATATAGCAGTTTCTCGTATTGATCAATTACAGGTTTAATTTTTAAAGCTTGAAGCTGTTTTAAACTATTTATAGAGAGTGACGTACCGAGGATTTTTGAAAGGAGTTGGGTGCCTTACAACCACAATCTAATATTGTTAGCTGGTAAAAAAGGTCTTTACTTTGAATCTGTCTCTGGTTTTCTCCAAGGTGGAGGCATTGCACAATACCTCCCCCTACATACAATACTGTTTGTAAAATGTTTTTAGCAAGTAGTATCAACGCTGTGCCTTGAAAAAACATAGTTTTTCATTTGTTTTTATTGTAAATTTCTATGTAATTTAGTTTTACTGCTTTATTTTTACCGAAATGTTTACCTATCGATTAACTAGTAAAAATTAAATTTTTTGCTTATTTTTGGTTTCGAAATCTTTGGCAGTCACTGAAGAAAAAAGCCTGTAATGTTTTTTGTCGGAGTAATTTTATTCAATGCAGGTATTAAAAACATATTTTCTTTAAGATGCTTTTAATTTTTTCTCTACCCTATGAACAGTATGATAACTGTGATTAGTTTTGCCTTAAATGTAATAAGCCGAAACTGACCTTTATGGTCGCGTGAAAGTTGGACGCTTTATGTTATTATCTTTTTTTATCCTCCTGACTGGCTAGACAACGTTAGAGGTGTTAAACTTAGGGTAATTGTAAAGCAATTACCCCGGGCTACTTTTGGAGATGCCAAGATGTTGCTGTTTGATTGAAAATTTTTATTTAAAGACGGAAATATAGAGATGCTTGCCAAGACCGTCAAGCAGCGGAAAGTGGCGTAATGTGTCTTTCCGAAAGACACAACAGAGTAAAACAGATAGATTTTGCACCACGACTTTGTTGATTGCATTTCGCCATTAATACAGCCAAGTTTTTTTTATTAAACAACTAAATTTGCTAGATAATTTGTCAAAAGAAACAAAAAAAGTTTTAAAATAGAATTCCAAAAATAAATTCATATCTGATGCTGGTTTACAAAACCTCAAAAAGTGGAGCAAAGAACTAGATTTCACATAATTTATCAGAAAATATTAAATATTGCAATGCAGAAAGTATGAAGGCAAACAAAAATTTTAAAATGAATAAGCCTTCTTTTAAATTTTAGACAAGTAAATAAAAATTGAGTAAATATTGGCATCAGGAAGAAGATGAGAAATAGGATCAGGGATAGCGTACAACCAAGCTATTAGTCTTCTTAAGCTGCATGTATTTCTCACCGTACAGCAAGAAAAAAATTATTCTTAATCTCTTATTATAATTAATTGTGTATACAATATTGAAGTAACATCTTACTACATTCCACAATGATAGCATTTTATTACTTTTTTAGTAGCCTTAATTTTTCAAGTTTCAATTAAATTTTTACGACTCGTTTTTATTTCTTGCAAAACTCGGTATTTAAAACTTATAAAATCATAATTGTTTGTGAAACATTATTTTAACAACCAAATAAACATTTATTTACACATAGAGCAATCTACGACAAAACCATGGACAATGCTCAGACTTCACCAAAGTTCACTCAACTACGCTTGCAAAAATTTGTACTGTAAACGGTTCTTCGCATAACTTAACTAAACTAAACGACGCTCAAGCACAAAAATGCTGTAAACGTACCTTTATGAATGAAGTGACAACGATAATAAATCAAACAATTACTAATGAGTATAAAAACTGCTTGCCATTGACAAGACTTCAATTCCAAATATATTGAAATGACACTAAGATCATTTATCTATAGGGTTAATTTTGACCTATGCGTTACTTCTTGATATAATTAATTTTGTTGAAAATTTTTTTCGATGATTGAATCAAATAAATTAAAAATTATCAAGGGTCCAAAACGTTCCTTTGGGGTTTTTAGTGGTAAATAACATGTAATTTTTAAATACTTACAAAAAATCAATGATTAAATGAATGTCTTATTGAACAAAACAGCTTGTCACCTGTTAAAAGTGAAAGTTTTTTATCTGCTTGGCAATGGTTTGTTGCATGGCAGTAAGTAGTATTTTAAAGCTTTTAGTTAAAAAACTTTGTTGGAAGCTAAAACAAAATCCAACAGCAAAATATATTTCTGGCAGTGATCATTAATTGGTTCAAGATCTAGTCAAAAAATAATGTTATCAAATGACGTCATAAATTCAATAAATTGTTTGGTGGTTTGCATTAACAAGTAAAAATGGCCAGATCGGACCAGCTTGCCGCAGCTTATAGAATTTCGATAAGCTGTTGTGCGTTAAACTGTTGGTCAAAAAACATGTTGTTTATCATTTTTATATTTTTACAAAAGTAACTTTTATTTTTTATTTTAAATGCAAACTAGCTATTAAAAAAAAATTTAATATAGAATTCCCAGGTTACTTTTTTGTCATTCAGTGTGATTTTGATAGGCTTTGAGAGTATATCAATTCCATTTGTAATAGTTCTATTTCCTGCTTTTGACAAAAACACGTTTAAAATTTCATTATTTCTTGCGTTTTGTTCAAATTCCTTTTCCTGCAAATTGAAAAAACGCATGAGTAAATATTATACATCACCATTTTTTTTCTCATTTTAAATTCTTTATTATTCATGTTAACCTTACTAAGACGCATGTTGAAACAAAAGATAGTTTCTGGAAAAACTATCTCACTTGTTAAAACAGTCTTATTCTGTTGTAAAATTTAAATGGTATATAAAAAGTTTTTACGAAAATATACCGACACTAAAATTAAAAAAATAAATAAATCGGTTTTGACTAACTTTTATTACTAAAACAGACGGAGATTTTGTAAAATAATTGTTTAGTTTATAATGATCATTGTCTAATACAAAAAAAAAAATTAGATAAAAAAAAAAATAACTTTCTAAAAAGCGTGGAATATTTATTGCTGTAGTAAAACCTAAAATTTGGAGTAGATCTTGCAACAGATATATATATTTTTTGTTAGTTTTTTTACCATATGTATTAATAACTATTTACAGGTTCTACCAATGAAAAATTTTTTAGTTTTATTATTACGAGTCATATCTCTATAAATTTCTAGCGGACAGCAATATCTTGTCATCTCCGGAAGCTGGTCGGGGTAATTGCTTACCCTATGTATAGCGTCTTTATCGCTTTCCTGCGAATCAGGAGGATAAATATAGAAATAAAAATAAAAAAATAAAAAATAAAACCTTTTCAGCAAAGCAAGCTTATCATAAAAAACTTTTCGCACAGTTTTGGATTGAAATGAAAGATTTCTATTTAAAAACTACCAAAAAGGCTGTCCCCATTCTTATTCCTTTATGTCTACATACCTGTTTGAGGCAGGATTTTCTACTCTGCTACAAAGCAAGACCAAACAAAAAAATAGACTCGATGTTAAAGAGAACTTACGTTGTGCTTTGTCTCAAACTATTTCACGCATTCAGCAACTCTCGAATCAAATGCTGGCAGTGATGTTGTTAAGCCAGCATTAGATTCGGGCAGTACAGCAGCCTGGAGTAGTGAAAGGATAAACCCTCGGCCCCAGTCCTGTTTGTGTCTGACCTGGAGTGGATGCCCTTTCAAACGACAACGACGACGAGGACTTTCAGATTGAAAAAAAACACAAGTTTTGCATTAACTGATTGGATTAAAATTAAAATAAATGTTATTTTGTTAAATCACTGTGTTTTGTCAAGCTTAATTGATACAGGGGAGGAATGAAAATTTTCAAAATCAGCAAAGAAATTTCCAAAAAAGGTTGGGATCCATTGATTTATGACGTCACAATATAATCCAAAGAGACATGGTATTAAACAAGTTACACAATTTGTAGTATCAATTCAAAAAATTTAGTCAATTTTTTTGACCATTTAGAAAGAAAAGAAACAAAAGAGAAAAAAAAAATGCGTAAAGCTGTGGTTGTTTCGTAATCATTATTTGGCGAGTCTTTTTTAATTTTGTATCCATGAAGCTGAAAACTAGATATTTTCAACCAATCAAATTTTTTAAATTTTTCTTTGCTTATAAAATTTCTCACTCAGCTTTTGGAGTTTTCAAAGAGCGCTCTATGTTAATTGTCATAACAAAGCTTTTTTTAGCGACTTTTTAAGTTAATAAACAAACTAATCTGTTTCTTATTTGCAATTATGTACATAATTAATATTAAAAAACTTTTTTACATGCTCAAACTCAAACCAAATAACATTTAAATTTAGTCAGTAATTCGTTACAACACTCGTAATAAAATGTGCAACTTTCAAGTTTCGGTAAAAAAACTTTTCTTGCAGGTTAAACCCAAATCAAGAAACTTATTTGAAGATTCAATTGACGAGCGATTTTAGACGCTTATTTTTGAAATTTTGTTATTAAAATTTAATTTAACTTCTTAATCAATTTTATTTATGTTATGATATAAATAGTTTGTTTCAAATACTCATATTTATTTTTAGGTTTATTTTCAAATGCAATTAAGAAATAGAATGGTTTGTTTACTATCTTAAAAAGTCTCAAAAAAAAAGCTTTGCTATGACAACTAACATAAAGTGCTCTGTAGCGTCGCCAAGGCGCGAACTAAATCTGTCTTCGCGCGCTATATAAAGTTTACACATGGCACCTGGTGATTTGTGCGCGCTGCTGTTGCCTGCCTTTTGGCGATCTCTTTTATGGTTATAGTTAGCACATGAAGAAGGACCTTTTTGGTTTTCCTTTGTAGACGAAGGTTAGTTGAAGAACCTGCTGGAGGCTTTCTCATATATCCTTTTTGAAATTGAATAGCCTAACGGCAGACGTTTAGTGAGGAACAAATTCGTTATAATCTAATTTTGTTGTATTCTATTTGAATAAGCGTAAAGACTCGAATAAGCTAGTAATCTCTGTTTAAGTTTAATTCAATTTTCATACTGGAACTAAAAGTACAGTACGTCTAAGAAATAAAAATTTAGAAATGAGAATGGAAAAAAGACGGAGATTACAACTAAAGTTTTATTAAAACATACCATCTACCAAAAAGACTTATAAAGAAACACTGGCACCAAAATGGATCTAGCTTTTGCTAGCATAGATCCAAACAGTAGCTTACCGGATAGATGTGTCCTTGAAAAATTCCCCCGGTCACAACATCGACCTTCGCTTATTACACCACCAAGGTTTGCTCTAGCAGTGCCAAGCATGCCTGTTAAACGATGGAACTTCCGCAAGGCCAAATGGAATCACTACATTGCTTTGACGAATAAATTCACAAAGACTTTGTTTCCGCCTGATTCACTTGATGTGGATGCGGCTTACCAGGACTTCTGTAACACCATTAAGAAAGCAGCCAAAAAGTCTATCCCACGCGAGTATCGAAATAACTATGTTCCGTGTTGGGATGCAGAGTGTAAATTCCTCTATAAAACTTTCCTGCAGTCTCCTCAGGAGACAGCTCAAGTTTGGCTGCTACAGCTCTGCTTGCCAAGCTTGACAGAAAGCGGAGGGATTGATGATCCAAGGCTGTTTGGAGCATTGACTTTTCACATTCTAGTCGAAAAGCGTGGAGTATTTTGAACTACCTTACTGGTAGGTCACGACACTCTCCTCGTCACTGTCCGGTTTCAGCCGATGCTATTGCATCTAAGGTGGTTAGAAATGGGAGATACAAAGCTGTTGACCGAAAGTCATCTTGACTTGTCTCTCAAGAAGTGTCTGACCATTGGAGGGCCACAACACCAGACACAGTAAATATCTCTGACACTTTATTACAAAATTACTGCTGCCCTCCAACATTTAAAACCAGGTAAAACTCCGGGACTTGATTCTATCATTCCAGAGCTTATGATCTATGCTGGAGCTGCTTTGAATTTCTAGTTACGTGACTTTCTTTCTTCCTGTTTGCGCCGACTCAAAATTCCAAAGATCTGGAGAAGAGCGCTTGTAGTTGCAATCCCCAAACCAACAAAGCCCCTGGGGGAGCCAAAGAGTTATCGACCGATATCTCTGCTCTGTGTCCCCTACAAAATCCTTGAGAGGCTTATCTACGCCCGCGTTGAACCATTAGTCGATCCACTGCTCCCTAAAGAGCAGGCTGGGTTCCGACGCGGGAAGTCAACTGTAGATCAAGTTGTTGTGCTAACCCAGAACATCAAGGATTCTTTTGAGGCTACAAAGAAGGCCAGTGCCGTATTTGTCTATCTGACAGCTGTTTATGACACTGTCTGGCACCGTGGCCTTACCTGCAAGCTGCTGAGACTACTTCCGGATAAGCACATGGTCAAAATGATTATGGAGCTTGTCCGAAATCGAAGTTTCACTCTTACCACCGGTGACAGCAAGCAAAGCAAACTTCTTAAAAACGGCGTTCCTCAGAGATCGGTCTTGGCTCCCCTCCTATTTAACATCTATACGTACGATCTTCCTTCCATGATTTTCAGAAAGTTTGCTTATGCTGATGACTTAGCATTGTTGCACTCTTTTGGAAACTGGAAACTTGGAGTGGACTTTAAGCCAAGACATGTCTACACTTTCAGTGTATCTCCAGACTTGGAGGTTGAAGCTCAGTCACACTAAGACGGTGACGGCAATCTTTCATTTAAATAACCGAGAGGCCAAACGTGAGCTAAAGGTCTACAACAACGGTAGACTTTTACCGTTCTGTCCAATCCCTACATACCTTGGGGTAAAGCTGGACAGATCGCTCACGTTTCGTCACCATTTAGTGGCATTGCGCAAGAAGCCATCCTCACGCGTCACACTGCTGAGGCGAATCGTGAGCTCGGGATGGGGTGCTGGTGCTAAAACACTACGCATAGCCACCTTATCTCTAGTCTACTCAACAGCTAAGTAATGCGCGCCATTATGGTGTTGCAATGCTCACACTCGCGTCATCGACAGTGTTTTGAACGACGCCTTGCGTCTGGATGCCTGCGTACCACTCCAACGGACCACCTACTCTCAAGCATCTGTACTCTCAAGCATCCAGCCAGCTGAGCTTCGCCGACTGGGAGCGACATTCTCCTTGGCTCACCGTGGACCTCTGGACCCCGATCATATCTTGTATGGTTTTTTAAGTGGGTCCTCAAATACTCGCCAAGTGAGACTAAGATCCAGACGCCCGTTTGTGCCAGCTGCGCGGAATCTTTTGGAGAACCTTGCCAGACTTGGCATCCGCGCTTCTGAATAGACAAAGCACAAATGGAACGCGGATTACTGTGAAAATGCTTCCAGGTTCTGTGTTTTTGTGCTCTGGACCGGTGCCAGGCATGTTGGGATGGGTTTACCCCGAGCAGCTTGGTTTAACTCAACCGCCTGCAGACTGGTGTTGGGCGATTTCATTCGTCCAGACACAAATGGGGTCTCGCTCCTTCACCAAACTGCGAGTTTGGCGCCTCTGAACAAACCGCAGACCATGTTCTAACAGCGTGCCCTATACATTGGGCACCACATGGAGCACAAGATCTGACGGTTTTGAATGACAAAACCCGATGCTGGCTGAACAACATCACTGCTAGCATCTGATTCAGACAGTACAGTAGCCTGGGGTAGTAAAAAGATAAACCCTCGGCCCCTCGGCCCAGTCCTGTTTGAGTCTGACCTGGAGTGGATACCACTTTAAACGAAGAAGAATGAATAAAAGAAAAGGTAAGACTGCAATTATTTAAATAACAGTTTTATAGATTAATCAAGTGGTACCACAATGCCTGACATGATATGAAGATGTCGGCAATCACGCTACGTGACCAAATTGTTTACAGCGTCATCTTCAGACAAACATGAAGATAAGCCTTTAGCTTTTTATAAAGCCAGAAAGATATCTGAAAAAATTGAAAATTGCAAGTGAGTGCTTTTGCCAATCTTCGTCTGCAGAAATAGTAAAAGCATCAATTAAAATTGTTCATATGATAGCTAACGAAAAAAGAGCCTCACAAAATTGGTGAAACACTCATTAAACCGTGCATGTTAGAAGCAGCTGGTCTTGTGTTGGGGAAACCATACAGCACAAAGATCGCCAAGATTTCACATTTGGACTCTACAATTAAAACATCCATTGATGAACTTGCCAAAAACATTGAGTTCTCAAAAAATTACAAACCTCACTTTCTTTCAATTTAATGTAATAGAAAATTAATATTGCCCAATTGTCGCAGTTATTAGTTGACGTTTCTTTTAACATTAAAACAGCCAAAATTTTGGTTTGTCGTAAACAGCCAAGAGCGGTCATTTTGACCGCTAGTTCTACACCACAGAATTCTCGTTTGTTAAGCGCGTTGTTTTCATTCTTTACATTTGGAATCAACCAAAACAAATCTGTGGTAAAAACAACACATTAAGTCAAATTGTGAAATAATGTTCTATTGTAAATAGAGCCAAAAATATATTTTCTTCTAAGCCATCATTGCACATCAGTACATGTGATGCATTCAGTCAGTTCTCTTGCAGTGTACTGGCCGAATACCATGTTGTTGCATTTATAGCATCACTTCTTTGTTTTATTTTGTGAACAGTTAGCAACAATTTGGCACGGCTTCTGCTTAGTTGCCCTCGTGGGAGCAGCGGCGCTGCATTTCGTAAGTTTGTCTCACATCTTCTGGCTTTACATTCTTCAAGGTAATCTTCTCCCATTCTTTGGTTAGCTCGAAAATAAAATCTAACCTTGATAATGTGTCTCCTGAATTCAGTTTCTATATTATACATGTAAATGCATTGTTACATGCCATATCTAACATATTGTAAAAACTGCGACTGGCCATCTACGTGTATCGGCTTTTACAGAATATTGACGAGCCATTTGTTCGGCAACGTCTACCCCGCACTTCGTTTTGTTGTAAAATTTGATAGTTTTGGGCTTCGTTTTTTAGGTTAAATCAATGCTAGCACTCAAATGCACAGAACTGAGAATGCATACATTATTCTTCTTGATGTACCGTTAATGTTGCAACATCAGAAGTCTTCATGAGTAAACTGAAGTACCGATTGCTTTGTACAGCTTTTGCGGACGGTGGCAACTCTCTTCTTGCTTTGTTGACGGTTCCCACAATGCTGGTTTTTTTTACTTTAAATCGTATGCCAGTTTCAATGAAGTAAAAAAATTATTCGTGGTTACATTTATATTTTTTTCGAAGAAAAGTTTCATAAGACTCATAACAATCCAATCCGAAAGTCTCTCGGACGGTGCATGTGACTCATCCTTTCTTAGATAAGAAATTGCGTTCAAAATGTACTTGGCTTGAACATCTACGTCTGACAAAAACTTTATACCAAACTTATCAGGTTTGTTTAGCTTGTATTGCACAAACTTGCAACGAGTTTTAGTTGGAAATAACTTCTCGTTTATTGCAATGTTGACCCCGGCTTTGTACAACGACATGCTGTTTTCGACGAACCTATTTTATACTTCTGAAACCAAAGCAAATTTGTCTGTTTGCAAACGTGTTGATCTAGTACTACGTAAATCACAGCGAAGAAACCGTAAAATCTCTCGAAAACGATTTTTTGCCATAGTTTCTTAGAAAAACCTCACGCCCCACTGCTTATTCCAAAAGCTGTCCAAAGGAATATTTCTTCTTTCATAGGTCCCTTTACGTACAACAAAGCGATAAAAGCTCTAAGCTTGCTCTTAGACACATGACTAGTGCTATTTTCTAACACTCTGGAAGCTTCTACGTTTGTGAAGTTTTGTGAAGTGAAAATGTATAATTGTCAAATATCAGTGCAAATGCACCCATTGAAGAATCCACCATTTATCTGCTGCGCCTAGAAAAATCAGATAGTTTGGTCATTACGTTTGTGCAGCTCGCCTTCCTCTCCCTTCGACATCAAAATTTATCATGTCCCATTTAGTACAATCTCGTGTTGAATATTGTATTCCCAAAGTGTCAGGCACATGCAAAGAATCGGTGGTTTGATCTCGGCTGGAATCAACAAGTGGAATTGCATTTTCTGATCTAGATGGCTCTGAATTGTCCGCTGTCTCATCATCTTCGCTATCGTCATCTTTCACTGAAGTGGCAAGCTTTCAGTCTGAAACTTCAACTTCCTCAATTTCATTCTCTCCGTCTGAATCCTCTTCTCTTATTGCCGTTAGCATTGCTACTGCTTGCTCATTAGTAAAACGTTTCGGCAGATTACTAGACATATTATTAACGAATACAGTCAACTACACCTACTAAACCCGCAAAAAACGTGAAATAGTTGAATGGACGCAATTATTTTGTCTACCGTCTGAAACGGCGCGTGGAAGCTCATACGCGACATAAGACGGCCGTAAAGTACAAATATGGAAGCTACAAATAACACAGCAAAAAAGCTACAACTGCTTTGTTCCTCGCTATCAGTAAATAAACCAAGGGTAAAAAACAGCTGCAAAAAGTTTTGTGCATTAGAATCTGTTTAAAACCTTTACAAGAAGAACTAGTACGAAATCACAAAACAAAGAAGTCGCGTTTTAAATAGGATTTTACTGAGCGGTCAAAATGACCGCTTCCGGCTGTTCTCGGTATACCGCTCTCTAAAAACTCGGTGGATCAGTTTTTTGCGTAAAAAATTTAGTGGCGTGTACAAGACTAATGCTTAGGAAATGCCACAAAGTTTCTTTGGAATCTGATTTGTTTGAGCGAAAATACAATAAATTGAAAATCGAAAACTGTCAAAATGACCTAGTAGGCAGAACGGCTGGATCCACGTTTGACTTCCCCCGTCGAAATCCAGATTGCTCTTTAGATAGCAGTGGATCAGCAATTGGTTTCATGCGGGCTTAGATAAGCCTATTGAGGATCTTGTAGAGGACACAGAGCAGAGATATTAATCAATAATATTTTTGGTTCCCAACGGGCTTCATTCGCTTTGAGATTGAGACTACAAGCGCTCTTTTCCAGATCTTGGGATTTTTGAGTCGGCGTAAGCAGGAAGAAAGAAGAAGGAAGAAAGTCACGTAACCAGGACTTCAAAGCAGCTAAATCATGGATTATAAGCTCTGAGAAGATGGAATCAGGGCCCGGAGCTTTACCTGGTTTTAAGTGTTGAAGGGTAGCAGTAATTTCTCTGTGAAAAAGTGTTGGAGATATTTATTGGGTCTGGTGCTGTGGGCCTCCAAAGGTCAGACATTGAAAAACATATCGAGATGAATTGGGGTTAACGGCCTCGTATCTCCCATTTTTGACTAGTTGAAATACAATAGCATTGGCTGAGACAGGACAGTGACTATAAGAGTGTCGTGACTTACCAATAAGGTTGTTCAAAATACTTCATGCTTTAGACTGGAGTGTGAAAATTCAATGTTCCGAATTGCCTCTGACTATCAACCCTTCCGCTTCCTGTCAAGCTTGGCAAGTAAAACTGTAGCAGCCAAACTTGAGTTGTCTCCCTGAGGAGACTGCAAGAACGTTCTATGTAGGGATTCGCACTCCGCATCCCAGCATGGAATATACAGTAGTTGTTTCGATACCCAAGTGAGGTAGTCTTTTTGCTGCTTTATTGATGATATTAAAAAAGTTTTGGTGAGCCGCATTCATATCAAGTGAATCAGGTGGCAACAAAGTCTTTGCGAATTTATTCGTCAAAGCAATGTAATAACTTTATTTTGCCTTACGGAAGTTCCATCGCTTAACAGGCATGCTTGACACTGCCAGAACCTTGGTGGTGTAATAAGCGAAGATCAATGTTATGTCCTGGAGAATTTTCAAGTACACGTCTATTCGGTAAGCGACTGTTAACAACCTGCGCTAGAGAAAACTAGATCTGGTTTGGTGCCAGCGTTCCAGCGACCTGGGTAAAAAATGGCGGCGCCCTTGGCATTGTCTCGGAGTTCAAGGTTATTAATACTTGCCCAGCCAGCCAAGCACTTTTCGACCGGACATAAATAAAATAACGACACAATTTAACACTAGGATTACCGCCGAGTCGATTTCGACTCGGCATGTTTGTTTATTGTAGCATTCCCACTTTATTATAGCAAAAAGATTTCTAAAAGTCTTTGGCTTTTCCATTAATTTATCGTAGTTTCTAAATTTAGTTTTTCTAACTTTATAAGTTGACCGGAAGCCGACCTTTGACCCCCGCAAAATTCGTCGTCGTCGTCGTCGTCGTCATCGTTTGAAGGGCATCCACTCCAGGTCAGACACAAACAGAACTGGGGCCGAGGGTTTATCCTTTTACTACCCCAGACTGCTGCACTACCTGGATCAGATGCTGGCAGTGATGTTATTAAGCCAGCATCGAGTTTCGTCATCCAAAACCGTCAGACCGCGTGCTCCATGTGGTGCCCGATGTATGGGGCACATTGTTAGTACATGGTCTGCGGTTTGCTCAAAGGCGCCACACTCGCAATTCGGTGAAGGAGCGAGACCCCATTTGTGCATGGACGAATGGAATCGCCCAACACCAGTCCGCAGGCGGTTGAGCTTAACCCAAGCTGCTCGGGGTAAGCCCATCCCAACAGGCCTGACACTGGTCTCGGGCACAAAAGCACGGAGCCTGGAAGCATTTTCACAATACTCCGCGTTCCATTTGTGATTCGTCCATTCAGAGGCGCGGATGCCAAGTCTGGCAAGATTGTCCAAGAGATTCCGCGCACCTGGCACAAACGGGCGTCTGGATCTTAGTCTCACTTGGCCAGTATCTGAGGACCCATTTAACAGACCATGCAAAATATGATCGGGGTCCAGAGGTCCACGGTAAGCCAAGGAGAGTGTCGCTCCCAGTCGGCGAAGCTCAGCTGGCTTGATGCCTGAAAGTACAGGTAGGTGGTCCGTTGGAGTGGTACGCAGGCATCCAGTAACTATGCGCAAGGCGTCATTCAAGACACTGTCAATGAGGCGAGTGTGAGCACTGCGACACCAAACTGGCGCACAGTACTCAGCTGTTGAGTAGACTAGAGACAAGGTGGCTATGCGTAGTGTTTTAGCACCAGCACCCCATCCCGAGCCCACGAGTCGCCTCAACAGTGTGACGCGCGATGATAGTTTTTTGCGCAATGCCACTAAATGGTGACGAAACGTGAGCGATCTGTCCAGTTTTACCCCAAGGTATGTAGGGGTTGGACAGAACGGTAAAAGTCTACCGTTGTTGTAGACCTTTAGCTCACGTTTGGCCTCTCGGTTGTTTAAGTGAAAGGCTGTCGTCACCCTCTTAGTGTGACTGAGCTTCAACCTCCAAGTCTGGAGATACGCTGACAGTGTGGACATGTCTTGGCTTAATGTCCCCTCCAAGTCCTTCCAGTTTCCAGAAGAGTGCGACAATGCTAAATCATCAGCATAAACAAACTTTCTGGAAATCATGGAAGGAAGATCGTACGTATAGATGTTAAATAGGAGGGGAGCCAAGACCGATCCCTGAGGAACGCCGTTTTTAAGACGGCGTAGCCTGCTATGCTTGCTGTCACCGGTGGTAAGGGTGAAACTTCGATTTCGGACAAGCTCCATAATCATTTTGACCATGTGCTTATCCGGAAGTAATCTCAGCAGCTTGCAGGTAAGGCCACGGTGCCAGACAGTGTCATAAGCAGCTGTCAGATCGATAAATACGGCACCGGCCTTCTTTTTAGCCTCGAAAGAATCCTCGATGTTCTGGGTTAGCAGAACAACTTGATCTACGGTTGACTTCCCGCGTCGGAACCCAGCCTGCTCTTTAGAGAGCAGTGGATCGATTAATGGTTCAACGTGGGCGTAGATAAGCCTCTCGAGGATCTTGTAGGGGACACAGAGCAGAGATATCGGTCGATAACTGTTTGGGTCCACCACGGGCTTTGCTGGTTTTGGGATCGCGACCACAAGCGCTCTTCTCCAGATCTTGGGAATTTTGATTCGGCGCAAACAGGAAGAAAGAAAGTCACGTAACCAGGACTTCAAAGCAGCTCCAGCATGGAGTATAAACTCGGGGCAGATGGAATCAGGACCCGGAGCTTTACCTGGTTTTAAATGTTGAAGGGCAGCAGCAAATTCTCTCTGTGAAAAATTGTCAGAGATATTTACTGCGTCTGGTGTTGTGGCCCTCCAAAGGTCAGACACTTCTTGAAAGAGTAGTCAAGATGACTTGCGATCAACAGCCTCGTATTTCCCATTTCTAACCAGCTGAGATGCAATAGCATCGGCTGAAACGGGACAATGACGAGGAGAGTGTCGTGACATACCAGTAAGGTTGTTCAAAATACTCCACGCTTTTCGACTAGAGTGTGAGAAGTCAATGCTCCGAACTGCCTCGGACCATCAATCCCTCCGTTTTCTGTCAAGCTTGGCAAGCAGAGTTGTAGCAACCAAACTTGAGTCGTCTCCCTGAGGAGACTGCAGAAAGGTTTTATAGAGGGATTCACACTCTGCATCCCAACACGGAATATAGTTGTTTCGATACCCGCGTGGGATAGTTTTCTTGGCTGCTTTCTTAATGATGTTACAGAAGTCCTGGTAAGCCGCATCCACATCTAGTGAATCAGGCGGAAACAAAGTCTTTGCGAATTTATTCGTCAAAGCAATGTAGTGACTCCAATTGGCCTTGCGGAAGTTCCATCGCTTAACAGGCATGCTTGGCACTGCCATAGCAAACCTTGGTGGTGTAATAAGCGAGGGTCGATGTTGTGACCTGGGAAACTTCTCAAGGACACGTCTATCCGGTAAGCGACTGTTTGGACCTACGCTAGCGAAAGCTAGATCTGGATTGGTGCCAGTGTTCCAGCGGCCGGAATAAAAACTGGCAGCGTCCTTGGCATTATATAGGAGGGCAAGACAATTAATACTTGCCCATCCAGCCAAGCACTCACCGTTCGGACTGTTGTCGTCGTAACCCCAGTCAGCATGACGACAGTTAAAATCGCCAGCGTACAGACAGGGGTGAGGAAACACTGGGAGATCCAGGGTTCGCAATCGCGTTTGTGGTGGTTTGTAGACGTTGACTATTTTATAGCCATCAACGTCCACACACAGCCACTCGATCTCCGATGTCGGTGGAGATTGGTCCAAAAGCGTGTATCTCAGTCGCTCGTGGACAGACGTGGCAAGGCCCTGCTTCCTGCTTAAAGAAGACCCAGCTAGTTGGTAGTGTGGTACCATCAACTTCTCTGCATCAGTGCAGTGGGTCTCCTGCAGTAGGATGACGAGTGCCTCAGACTGCATAGCGAAATTGGCACCCCGTGTATTACCAATGAGTCGATTTCGACTCAAAGCCTGGATTGGGCGTTCATAGTTGTGTATTTCGACGGGAAGCACACAGTGCTACCAGCTGGTGATCTAATTATTGCCAGATAATAATCTTATTTACAAATATTGACCCGGTCTTAAATAATTATTTTCGTTTTCACAACATGATATTCAGGTCATCGCCCTCGTTTCGTTGATATTTGTTCTAAATGCTGTAACGTGCAGAAGCTTTCCAGCTACTTTGTTATAATTGTACCTAGTGTTTTCAATTTCCATTTGAGCTCAGTTGAGCAGAATCGTCAAACCGTTTTAGAAAAATCAGGCTATTAGTGCAGAATATAAAGCATCTTCGACATGAGCGTATTAGAGAGAATTATTTGCCCGAGCAGTTAGATCATCCGCAAAGTAGTCGCGGTTTTTGCATAATTGTTAGGCTATAGGTCTACATATATGAATTATATTACTCATTAGTTGCCTAATTACCATACTAGTTTTAGTGCTTCTTTCGCTTTTACAGATAAGATAGCCAAAAGATAAATTGAACGAAAGCTTTTTTTAGCAAAATTTATTTGATAACTAAAAATAGTTGATATGGCTAATCAAAATACTGCTGATGAAGCTGCAAATATAATTGTGTCTTGGGACACAGATGATGATTGTTCAGATGAAGACGACATGCATTTTGCAGATAGTTTAGGTGAAGAAACTGCTGGTGACTGCTCAAATTTAGCTGTATCAGATGCTGAAAGCAGTGACAATAGTGACGATGAGAGCGACAGTGAACAAGCTAATCTCATGCTACCTCAAACTGCAACATTGTCATCTAACCAGGTGTTAGGAAGAAACGGTGCTTTGTGGGAACGTTTTTCATCAAGAGTTACCGGAAGAATCAGGGCACATAACATTTTTACTGCCTCTTCCGGTGTTCCAGGAGCAATTGCAAGAGGTATTGTGACCCCTTATGATGCTTGGAAGCATTTTATTCATGAAAGCATCCTGAGAAATATTGTCAAGTACACCAACGAGGAAGCGCAACGCAGAGGTGCTACTTCATTTTTGTTGGATTTGCAGAAACTGGAAGCTTTTATTGGTCTACAGTACGCACGAGGAATCTACGGAAAAGGCCATCCAGTTGCTTTTCTGTGGAGCAAAAGCTATGGCATTCCAATATTTTACGAAACAATGGGGCGCAATTTGTTTCTCGAAATTTTGAAATTTATGCGATTTGATGATAAGCCAAACAGAAACAAGCGAGGACCTGATATTGACAAGTTTGCACCGATAAGAGAAGTCTTTGAAAAGTTTACCTCACTGTGCCAAAGCAAATATGTGTGTGATTTTTCTCTCACTGTCGACGAACAACTTATGCCTTGTAAGTCACGGTGCTCTTTTATTACATTTATGCCCAACAAACCCGACAAATATGGGATAAAGTTTTGGGTAATTGTTGACGTAAATTCAAAGTATGTCTCCAATATTATACCTTATCTCGGAGCGCAAGAAAAAGATGAACGTGGTGGTGTGCCTCTTGCTGAGTCGGTTGTTATGAAGCTAGCGCAACATGTAACTGGAAAAAGATACAACATCACTTGCGATAACTTCTTCACCTCCTTGCAGTTAGCAAAAAGGCTTGCAAATGAAAAGATTTCCATTGTAGGAACAATGAGGAAAAATCGAAGAGAATTGTCAAAAAAAATGACAGAGGCAGAAAATGGAGGTCTACATTCAAGTCAGTTCTTTTGGAATAGCGACAGTGAAGGCCTCTTTGTAAAGTATCAACCAAAATCAAAGAAAACAGTATGCATGCTATCAAGTATGCATCGATCACCGGATGTGGACCAAACTACGGTAAAGAAAAAGCCAGAGATCGTACTGTTCTACAATAAAAACAAAGTTGGAGTCGATTGCTTTGACCAAATGGCGCGTCTGTACACCACACGATCTGCAACTCGAAGATGGTCTATGAGTGTTTGGGGAAATATGCTGGATATTGCTGCAATCAACGCTTGGATACTCTATAAAAAATCAACACGAAAACAAATTAGCCGAGGAAAATTTATTCTTTGTCTTGTGGAAACACTCATCAACAGAATGGCAAACAATAGCGCGGACAGTGACCTCCCTCAATGTAGACCAAACAGCACTGCAACTCGGAAGCGTCGGCATTGTCATGGAGCAAATTGTAAGAATATGACTGTAACATTGTGCATGACTTGCAATCGTCCATCCTGCGGAAGCTGCTCACAAAATAACACAAGAGTTGTGTATGTAAAATGCAAACAGTGTGCTTCATCCCAGTAAAACATTACAGCTGCATTATCATCCGGTATTTTATTGACATCATTTTAGAATAAATACAATTTTCTGCATATTATTTGCATTTTCAGTGATTGTTGTTGGGCAAAAAAACACATAAAAATGCACTTAACAGATCAATTATAATGTTGAGTCGAAATCGACTCAATGGTAAGCGAAGGGGTAAAAAAATCGCGGTAAACCTAGTGTTAACTAGCAAAGCAAAACAAGGTTAAACTTTCAGAATTATACATGTACTCATTCTACAAAGTTACAAGAATTTCTATCATAAAAATTACAAAACCTACAACTTTAAAATAACCAATAGTGTGCACAAAACCACTAACTCTTTCAATCTTTGGTATTTTTTAAAAAGACTTTTTTTTAGAATTCTTTCAATCAACTCTCATCACAAGATATCCTTGCCATGACCAACTGCAAAAAAAGTGGTTTAAAAAGGATTTGAAATCATCGAAATTAATGGCGTTTCTGATTGGTTGAAAAAAGAAAGCACGCAAAAGAAAAATAAAGACGACGAAAAAGACTGTTTTTTTTAAAGTCTTTCGGCCAACTTTTGTTAGAAAAAATTATTGGCAATGACGAACTGCATAGAAAACGAAATTTATATAGGGTTGGAAAACATCAAAAGTAATGGCCTCTTTGAATGGTTGGAAAAAGAGAGCACGCGATTGGTTGCGCGCTCACTTGCGCCTGAAGCGAGAAAGCTTTGTCTATAAACGAATTCTCTTTGGAGATAAAGAAATTAACCCTAATTTACCTAAGGGTGGATCCTCAAAGGACCCGTTCTTATATAAAAACGTTATAACTTGTAAAATTCGGACGATACAAACCTAAAATTTTATGACTTTTCTTAGAATTTATTTCTAAATATTTTGGTATTTTACCTGAGAAAATCCGATGGGTAGTTTTAGTGTAGCAGTAATGTACCTGAGGTAAGTCAAAAAAATAGCCAAAAACGTTTTGAGTTAAAAAATATGTAAGTAAAAAAACGCTTTGATCGTCAGTCAAAAAAGTCAAAAAACGTTTTGAATGTCCTGCTGTGTTTGTCAAGATTACTGCGTTACGTAGTAGTTATTTGTTTTTGCAGCAGACCGTGACTAATTCGATTATGTTGCAAAACAAAGCAATCAACGAAAGTTTGAGGACATTCAACTTTCTACAAAATAAGAAGAGACTAGTAGCAAATATATTAAATGTAAAGACATTTGACTAAACTAGAATCATTTTTTTCCAGCATATCAAAAAATCAATTGCACAACTATTGTTTGTTAAGAGTATTGGACGTGTAAACTTAGGGTCCTCGGAGGATTCCCTTAGGTAGACAACAGAAAAAAGAATCCTAGGTAAATAAGTGTTAAGAGACTCTGTGAAGATGATTTTGAGCGTTGCCAAATGAAAAGATGATGTTCCTGTAGCCAAAATTGAGAACCAGTTCATAGTGAATTTTTCTGCGAAAATTTTGTTATCAAGCAAATGTTGATTGATCAATAGCTGAATCCGAAATAATTACTTTTTTTGTGCTTAACCCTATTCTTCTCAACCTTTTTCAAGCTATTGACTCCTCAACGGCTGGGCTTCGGAAGCCCACCAAATTAATGATTTATAAATCCAAAAACACTTAAGCTATCTTTTTGAAATTTTGGCAGAGTAAAAATCATTTATTTAACTTTTGTTAGAGCAAAAACTATTTTGAAATTCAATTGATAAAGTATGCAAAATTGCAATTTAGCAAGGTCACTTCAATTTTTACGTTTAGACACTCATTTAACTAGCGTGAAATGTGATTGTAACGGATTCGCTGCTGTAACAGTCGTAAACTAAACTTAATTAAAAATTGGATATAAAGAGAGACGTCAAGGCGCACGACAATTACAAACAATAAAGAAGTTAAGGAAGCTCGCTTCATTGTTTGAATGGTCGAATTATAAAAAACATTTTAGACCAGTTTCATTTACTTGCTCACATGTTTTCTCCACATGTTTTTGTCGTTACTAGTAGTTATTACTGCTTTTTTAAAAAAGGATAAAAAAACAAAAATGAAGTGTCCTGACGAGTCCTAATAAGGACGAAACAGGTCTGTCGGCACTTGCTTGTTGATTGACTTGACCATTCTTACTAAAATGAATTTTTTTTACGTAAAATAATTTGAAATTGACTATGTTTTGATATTTAGCAGTGTTAAAATATTGACTTACGGATACTATAAAATCAACAAAACTTAATCTTTTATATATCATCGTTTACATGCACATCGTATTTCACCGCTGCAAAAAGAGTTTTTTAATTATTGAAATGAAACTACACCGCTGCATTACTTTAAAAAAACGATATTACTCCATATAATTGTTACTGTTAGTCATGGAACATATTTCGGCATTGATCAAAGCATGAAGCGCAAATTTGTAAGCAGTGTCTCAAACACATGGAAGAATTACATATTTTATACAGATTTTGTGATTTGTTTATGTTTTTTTTTACATTTTCTTGCCTAGTCCAATTTCATTATCATATCAAAGACAACAACGTTTCCTAAAATTAACTTTGAAGCATAAATTCGAGGTGTAAATGTTGCGACACTAGAGTGACTCGCACGGAAATGAATTTCGCTCAAGATCAATTTAATTTTTTGTTGAACATCAAACTGTAAGCCACTCAAAGGCCTTCTTTTAACGTGCAGTTACATTAAGGCTGGCGAGAAGTTGAAAGTCTCGTTTTCATGGGAACGGATTCTTTTTACGTTTTATTGTTCTATTAGACGAATAATTTTACGTCACTTTCCCTACTTGAAAGTCTTTATCAGCAACTCTAAATTGCAGTTTGCAAAAATTAAAGTGCCCGATAAAAAATTTCCTAAACCACAATATTCTAATGTTTGTGAAGATTTAAGATTTACATTTGTTTATTTGTCACTAAACATTTACAAGTATTTGCATAACATATAATTGAAATTAAATGTAGGACAACGTTACTGGGAAATAACCATAAGGTGTCTAAGTCAAGCAGTGACTTTTATTGTCTCATTCAAAATGACAAAAAAATTATAATAAAATAACCGTTTGAAAAACAACTAGCGATAAGGCAAAAAAGGTAATAACAAGTGGAAACCTAAAAGCAAAACTAGTAAATAAGCAAGTGTGGGTAACAAAGGCAGATGTATTTTTTTATTTTGTAATATGAAAAGTGTCACATGAAATACAGGATTCACATTTTGGCTTCAATATATTTAATTGAAAAGTGCGATTTTTTGTTTTACACTGTGGAAGATTAGATTGATCAACTTCAGAAGATATTGATAACCAAAAGACCTCTCCAAGATAGCTTCGAGTAGGAGATGTTAAGCTGTAAAGGCCCTTTTTAACATTACATAAACACAGGCAATTCTATGCGAAATTGTTGTAGCATGTAAAAATATTCACTTTAAGTAAAATACATAAATAGGACTGGCTTCCGTGCTTAATTTTTTTACTGCAAATTTTGTTGTAATGTCGGGATTAAATGCTATTTACAATGTACCAAGCCACAATTGATTATTTTTTTATCCAAGATTGTCCGACCTTGTGCTCCTTGTAATGCCCAATGCATGTTACACTCCGATGCAGTGTTATCTCCAGTTTGTGCAGTAGCGCCGCATTTGCAATGAGAGAAAGAAACGAGACCCCATTTGTCTATGTACAAATGAAAACGCGCAACTACACTCCGCAGGGGAATGGGCCAATTGGCGTCAACCGGCTGCGTGCAATCAAACTAGATGCAGCCGACTAGTTAGTTAGGCCGCGCCAGTCGGTTGCGGCCAGTTGTCTTTAACCCATCTGAAGGTTTCTGAAGCCCGGCCCTTGCGAAAACGCTTGTAATTACTTCATCTTTATAGATAAAATTCTGGAATTCCTTGACTTTTCCTAATTTGAAATGCTGAATAAGATGGTATTATTTTTAGGTGCCCCCGAACAAGGGTTAATGGGTAAAACAAACGTTTTTTAGCAAATTTGTTAATTTTTGCTGGTTTTCGCAAACAGAGCGTGGAATGTCAATTTCACGCCTTTATTAAGTTACATGAATTTTACCAAAAATTGTCTTTGCGTGACGAAGCAAATTATATCGCTGCCGACGTTGAAATGTCTCAGGCGATGCGGAACTTATTTGATGTAAATCGCATTTTCTTTTTTGAGCTTTTGGCGATTGCTTGGAAACATTTTACAAATATACTTTCTGTTGTATAAAACAGAGTTTTTCAAACTTTTTTTACTGCGACCTCATCACAAACCCCAGTTTGCATTGCAACCCATCATAAAAAAATTATATATATATATACGTATATATACAGTATATATAATTTCCAATATTTTCATTTCCATTAAACCACAGTTTACATCGCGACCCATAATACTTAGATGTAATAAGACAAACTGTCTTTACTCGGTTCATTTATTTTGCATCGACAATTTATATACATATTTTTCATTTTTTGTCACAACTCATTAAATTTTTCACGCGACCCACTGAAGGGTCGGGGCCCATAGTTTGACGCCTTCAGACAATTAAACAACACCTGACTTTTTATAATTAACTTTTTATTTATATTTCACGTTGCCTTTGAAGTAACAGGACGTTTTTATATTGAAAATTTCCTTACAATGAAAAATCCGACTTATTTTTTATGTATAAGTTTACTTGTTTAAAAAAGTTTTGTAAAAAAGTTTATAGCTTTTTGATGTGTGTTTTGCAAACAGAAAACATAGAATAAAAACAAGACGTTTGATACGATTGAATTTCAATGAAACAGAGGTTTCCAACTTGTATAAATTCATGAAATTTTTAAAGTCTGAAATTTACACAAATGACTTTTTTCCTCCCAAAAAATTTTCTTGCCAAAATTTAAAAAACGGTCCTTACTTATTACAAACAGTTTGATAAATTTATTTCAAAAATTAAATAACGACCAAAAAAGCTGCATTCTTGAAATTCAAAAAGAACTTTTTATGTAAACGTAAAAACTATTTATGGTCTTCATTTTCTTTTGGCAATAAATTTTATGCTTGAACTTAAAATGTCATTTAGAAAAAAATTAGTATGACTCCTGGTCTAATATGACTACAGGGTGACCCAAAAAAAACGGGCCCCAACTTTAATTAGGACCCGTTTCTTAGTGTTTTGTCCGAATGAAATGAAACTTTGGTCATAACTAGTTTATTATATTTAAAACATCACATAAAAACACTAGGGTCTTTGGCCTTTTTTTCTCCGTTCTACAGCATGTGTTCTAGATGGCCTCCATTTAGCTCCGTGCATTTCTTGAGGCGCAGCACGAAGTTGTCCATGACGTTCTTACAGACTGAATTGGTAATGGCTTCCTTGAGGGATCGTGGAAAACCTCAACGCTGCCAGTGAGAACCGTCCAAGCCACTCGGGACGTCCCAAGAAGCGAACAGCCAAGCTGGTCGAAAGTGTGAGAGAGTCTCTCCAGCAGAGTCCGAAACGCTCTGTGCGTAAGCGAAGTCAGTCCCTCGGTATGTCCCGTGAGACTTGCAGTGGAGTGCTGGTGAACGATATCAGGGCTTACCCATACAGAATACAGACGCTGCAGACCCTTACAGCCTCAGACAAGAAGCAGAGGAGAGCTATGTCAGTCAAGATGCTCGAGAAGATCGAGGAGACACCAAGTTTCCTTAACCTCCTTTGGACCTCAGATGAAGCCCACTTCCATCTTGACAGAAAGGCAAACTCCAAGACAAATGTCTTCTGGGGGTCCTCTAGACCCAATGAAGTAGTCACCAAGTCCCTGCACTGTCCTAAGCGTCCGGTGTGGGCCGCAATCTCGGCCAGAGGCATCACCGGACCAATCTTCACCGAAGAATCGGCGCAGCAGTGACAGTCACCAAGGAGCGGTATGTGTGGAGGTTCTCAAAACCTTCAAGAGTGAGCTCCAGACCCTCTACCCGTCGCTCATGAGCAAGTTCTGGTTCCAGCAAGACAGAGCAAGTTCTCACACCTCAAACCTGTCACGAGATTGACTGAAAGAGAACTTCGGAGGCCAAGTGATCAGTCTCAAGTCTGATTTTGAGTGGGCACCCCATAGCCCGGACCTAAGCCCCCCAGATTTTTTTCTTTGGGGCTATCTTAAGGACAGAGTTTACGCAGGGAAACCCAGAACCATCACGGAACTCAAGGAAGCCATCAGGGAGGAGATGAGAGCCATTACCAATTCAGTCTACAAGAACGTCATGGACAACTTCGTGCTGCGCCTCAAGAAATGCACGGAGCTAAATGGAGGCCATCTAGAACACATGCTGTAGAACGGAGAAAAAAAGGCCAAAGACCCTAGTGTTTTATGTGATGTTTTAAATATAATAAACTAGTTATGACCAAAGTTTCATTTTATTCGGACAAAACACTAAGAAACGGGTCCTAATTAAAGTTGGGGCCCGTTTTTTTTGGGTCACCCTGTATCCTATTAGATTCCGACGTCTTTGTAGTTTTATAGTAAATGGAAACCTCTGAATAAAATCAACTTAGATATCTTAGTTACGGATGACCTGGGCTATTTACAAGGGTTTTTCTAAGTAAAACCAGATAAAACTCCGGTCCCTAATTTGATGTGCATAGAGCTTATAATCCATGTACAAGCTGCTTTGAATTTTTGATTACATAACTTTTTCTTTTCAAATCGCGTCAATTCCAATTTCGAAAATCTACGGAAGAGCGCTTGTAGTAGCGATTCAAAAGACTAAGAAGGCGGTAGAAGACCTAAAAAGTGTTTAACAAATTTATCAACTTTAGATCCCCTTGAAAAAATTTGAGACACTTACCTAAGTCCGCAATAAGCCAATTGATGGTTTTAATTCAAAAAGTCAACCGTGGATCAAGTCGTTCTGTTAATACAGATCATCGACAATTTTCCGAGACTAAAAAGAAAACCAGTGCTATTTGTCAATTTGACAGCTGTATATGACATTGTTGTCTCATTCAAACTTAATTTTAACTGCAAGCTGCCGAGGTTTCTGCTGGATAAATGCGTGGTTCGAATCATTATAAAACTAGTTCGCAATAAAGGTTTCACTCTAACGTCGACAGCAAGCAAAATAGTCTCGAGTGTCAGAGAAACAGTGTTCCTACAAAATCAATCGCGACTTTTTTAACATCTAGATTCCACAATATCCAGATTAAAAAAATGTGAGCTAAAAGTTTACAGTAATCAACATTTACCATTGTGTTTAGTTCCAATTTATCTTGAAGTAAAACTAGACAAATCACTGAAGTTTTGTCACCACCGTTTGGCATTGCGAAAAAACTTCGCCTGTCCCGCTGCTGCGGTGACGTGGGGCCTCAGGTGGGTGCTGGCGCCAAAACATTAGATAAAGCTCTGTTATTTTTAGCCTATTCAACAGCCGAGTATTGGAGTCTTGTTTGTTCTCGTAGTACTTGGTTTATATTTAATGTTTTGAATGACGCTTTGCGTGTAGTCAATGGATACATCCGTTCCTCTCCAACGGACCACTTAACAGTTCTTTCAAATATCCAGTCACCTAACCTTTAATAACTAGCGACACTTGTCTTGTCTAAAAGTCGTACTTGTGCTCCGCTACTTTTTCGAACATGCGGCACACTTTGAAAGATTTCAAAAATTAGCAGAACACCTGGACCAGGTAAAGAACTAAATTTTAAACGCTTTCCGTTACCTGAAGTTTCATTTGGCTGTCATAAAAAACCTAAAAACTCAAGCTAAACTCAAGAAATATTGTGATGACTTTTTTTTCATTTGAAGTTACCAATTTGCGCATATCGTGCACAATCGAGCTTGGTTGAATATTGATTAAAAAAAATTATCAATTTATTTGCAGAGAGTTTTTATGATCACTAAATAAAGCTTCATATGAAAAAAAGCGTTCGAAATTTAGTAAAGACCAAAAAAAGGTTTTGACATTACACAATGAGATGTATTGTATAATGAATTTTTTAAGTTTTTAGGTTGCTACTTCAGAAACATAACTTTATCTCTATTTCAAAAAGTATGTTTCTCGTTTTTCTGCAGCATATGATTTGCAGAGCACCGCTCTAGTGTAGATTCTAACTATGGTTTATTTATCTGTTATCAAATGCCTGTCGATAAACACAGAAGTCTAAACACTTGTTTGTGTCTGCTGCGCAAAAACTTGAACAATTTTGCTGAATTAAGCGCATCCTATCTGCCCATCACATAAATCATAGATCAAACACAGATACTATGAGAGTACATCCGGCCTCGTGCTTTCATTACCAGCGCCTTGCCTTAACTATTTTAAATAGCATGCCCAGAACAGTTTGAGTTATGCTTAAACGCTTTCAGGCGGGTTAAAGACAACTGGACGTAGCCGAATGGGGGCAGCTTAACAAACCAGTCGACTGCCTCTAGTTGTCCTCAACTCGTCTGATTGCACCCAATTGGTTGCGGCCAATTGGCCCACTTGGCCTGTGGACTGTAGTTGCGCGTTTTTATTTGTGCATAGACAAATGGGGTCTTGTTCCTTTCTCTTATTGCAAATGCGGCGCCTTGCACAAACTGGAGATAACGTTGTATCGGAGTGTCACATGCAGTGAACATTACAAGGAGGACGAGGTTGGACAGCTGTGGATAAAAAATAAATGCTTGTGGTTTGGTACATTGCCAACAACATTTAATCCAAATCATACAATCGCAATTTGCAGTAAAAAAATAAAGCACTGAGGCCAGTTCTATTTATGCATTTTACATAAAGTGGATACTTTTACGTGTTACAACAATTTCGGCATAGAGTCGCCCTATTTTACGTAATGATAAAAAAAAGCCTTTACAGCTTAACATCTCTTTCTCGAAGTTATTATGAAGTGGCCTTGTGGTGATCAATATCTTCCGAAGGTGATTAATCTAATCTTCCATAGTGTAAAAAAACGCACTTTTTAATTACGTAAATATATTGGAGCCAAAATGTGTTATTTTATCCTGTATTTCATGCAATCAATATTTTTCATATTGCAAAATAATTAAATATATCTATCTACCTTTGTTACCGAGATTTGCTTATTTTCTAGTTTTGCTTTTAGGCTTTCACTTGTTAATTACTTTTTTGCCCTATCGCTGCTTGTTTTTCAAACGATTGTTTTATTATAATTTTATTGCTTTTTTGAATGACACAATAAAAGTAACCCACCCAAGTAAGCCTATCCCAACATGCCTGGAACCGGTCCGGGGCACAAAAGCACAAAGCCTGGAAGCATTTTCACAATACTCCACGTTCCATTTGTGGTTTGTCCATTTAGAAGCGCGGATGCCAAGTCTGGCAAAGTCGTTCAAAAGATTCCGCGCAGCTGGCACAAACGGGCGTCTGGATCTTAGTCTCACTTGGCGAGTATCTGAGGACCCACTTAAAAAACCATACAAAATATGATTGGGGTTCAGAGATCCACGGTGAGCCAAGGAGAATGTCGCTCCCAGTCGGCGAAGCTCAGCTGGCTGGATGCTTGAGAGTACAGGTAGGTGGTCTGTTGAAGTGGTACGCAGGCATCCAGTGACTATGCGCAAGGCGTCGTTCAAGACACTGTCGATGACGCGAGTTTGAGCACTGCGACACCAGACTGGCGCACAGTACTCAGCTGTTGAGTAGACTAGAGATAAGGTGGCTATGCGTAATGTTTTAGCACAAGCACCCATTCCGAGCCCACAAGTCGCCTCAACAGTGTGACGCGCGATGATAGTTTTTTGCGCAATACCACTAAATGGTGACGAAACGTGAGCGATCTGTCCAGCTTTACCCCAAGATATGTAGGGATTGGACAGAACGGTAAAAGTCTACTGTTGTTGTAGACCTTTAGCTCACGTTTGGTCTCTCGGTTATTTAAATGAAAGGCTGTCGTCACCGTCTTAGTGTGTCTGAGCTTCAACCTCCAAGTCTGGAGATACGCTGAAAGTGTAGACATGTCTTGGCTTAAAGTCCACTCCAAGTTTCCAGTTTCCAAAAGAGTGCAACAATGCTAAGTCATCAGCATAAGCAAACTTTCTGAAAATCATGGAAGGAAGATCGTACGTATAGATGTTAAATTGGAGGGGAGCCAAGACTGATCTCTGAGGAACGCCGTTTTTAAGAAGTTTGCTTTGCTTGCTGTCACCAGTGGTAAGAGTGAAACTTCGATTTCAGACAAGCTCCATAATCATTTTGACCATGTGCTTATCCGGAAGTAGTCTCAGCAGCTTGCAGGTAAGGCCACGGTGCCAGACAGTGTCATAAACAGCTGTCAGATCGATAAATACGGCACCGGCCTTCTTTGTAGCCTCGAAAGAATCCTCGATGTTCTGGGTTAGCACAACAACTTGATCTACAGTTGACTTCCCGCGTCGGAACCCAGCCTGCTCTTTAGGGAGCAGTGGATCGACTAATGGTTCAACGCGGGCGTAGATAAGCCTCTCAAGGATTTTGTAGGGGACACAGAGCAGAGATATCGGTCGATAACTGTTTGGGTCCACCACGGGCTTTGTTGGTTTGGGGATCGCGACCACAAGCGCTCTTCTCCAGATCTTTGGAATTTTGAGTCGGCGCAAACAGGAAGAAAGAAAGTCACGTCACTAGGAATTCAAAGAAGCTTCGGCATGGAGTATAAGCTCTGAGCAGATGGAATCAGGTCCCGGAGCTTTACCTGGTTTTAAATGTTGGAGAGCAGCAGCAAATTCTCTCTGTAAAAAATTGTCAGAGATATTTACTGTGTCTGGTGTTGTGGCCCTCCAAAGGTCAGACACTTCTTGAAAGAGTAGTCAAGATGACTTGCGATCAACAGCTTTGTATTTTCCATTTCTAACCAGCTGAGATGCAATAGCATCGGCTGAAACCGGACAGTGACGAGGAGAGTGTCGTGACATACCAGTAAGGTTGTTCAAAATACTCCACGCTTTTCGACTAGAGTGTAAGAAATCAATGCTCCGAACTGCCTCGGACCATCGATCCCTCCGTTTTCTGTCAAGCTTGGCAAGCAGAGCTGTAGCAGCCAAGCTCGAGTCGTCTCCCTGAGGAGACTGCAGGAAAGTTTTATAGAGGGATTCACACTCTGCATCCCAACACGGAACATAGTTATTTCGATACTCGCGTGGGATAGTCTTTTTGGCTGCTTTCTTAATGGTGTTACAGAAGTCCTGGTAAGCCGCATCCACATCAAGTGAATCAGGCGGAAACAAAGTCTTTGCAAATTTATTCGTCAAAGCAATGTAGTGATTCCATTTGGCCTTGCGGAAGTTCCATCGTTTAACAGGCATGCTTGGCACTGCCATAGCAAACCTTGGTGGTGTAATAAGCGAAGGTTGATGTTGTGACCTGGGGAATTTTTCAAGGACACGTCTATCCGGTAAGCGACTGTTTGGACCTACGCTGGCGAAAGCTAGATCTGGATTGGTGCCAGTGTTCCAGCTGCCGGAATAAAAACTGGCAGCGTCCTTGGCATTATATAGGAGGGCAAGACAATTAATACTTGCCCAGCCAGCCAAGCACTCACCGTCCGGACGTTTGTCGTCGTAACCCCAGTCAGCATGACGACAGTTAAAATCGCCAGCGTAAAGATAAGGGTGAGGAAACACTTGGAGATCCAGGGATCGCAATAGCGTTGGCAATGGCTTGTAGACGTTGACTATTTTATAGCCATCAACATCCACACACAGCCACTAAATCTCCGATGTCGGTGGAGATTGGTCCAAAAGGGTGTATCTCACTCGCTCGTGAACAAACGTGGCAAGGCCCTGCTTCCTGCTTAAAGAAGACCCAGCTAGTTGGTAGTTCGGAAGTACTAACTTCTCTGCATCAGTGCAGTGGGTCTCCTGCAGTAGGATGACGAGTGCCTCAGACTGTAAAGCGAAGTGATGAAGAACGTTCATCTTGCTTACAGTGAGGCCTTTGATGTTTAGCTGAAAAATAGTGGGTCTTCGGAACTTGTTGGCAATGTGCCCTGAAAAGGGCAGTTTTATTCTGACATTGACCCGTCCTGAAAAGGACATTTTCCGACTAGCAGACCCACGCTGAACATTGGAATGGGTGGATACTCTTTCGTTTTGGTAGGTTTGGTTTCGGTCTGTCATTTAAACAGCAATGAACAGACTTAATCACCGCCCAGCCTGCGAGAAAGCACCTACCATCTGGGCCAATTGTGTAATACAAATTTCGCAGTCACGTTGTCCTACATTTAATACCAATTATATGCTATGCAAATATTTGCAAATGTTTAGTGACAAAATAAACAAATGTGAATCTCGAATCTTCACAAATGTTAGAATATTGCTGTTCAAGAAATTTTTTATTGGGCATTCTAGTTTTTATAAACTGTAATTTAGAGTTGTTGATAAAGACTTTCAAGTTAGAAAAGTGGCATAAAATGTTTTTTCTAATAGAACAATAAAATGTAATAAGAAATGAACATTTACAAAGTTGATCCGTTCCCTTCAAGACGACACTTGCAACCTCTCGCAAGCCCTAATTCAACAGCACGTTGAAAGAAAGCCTTTGAGTGGCTTACAGTTTGATGTTCAACAAAAAATTAAATTGAATTTGGGCGAAAGTTATTTCCGTGCAAATGACTCTAGTGTTGTAACATTTACACCTCGAATTTATGCTTCAAAGTTTAATTTTAGGAAACGTTGTTGTCTTTGATATGATAATGAAATTGGACTAGGCAAGAAAATGTAAAAAAAGCATAAACAAATCACGAAATCTGTATAAAATATGTGATTCTTCCATGTGTTTGAGGCACTGCTTACAAATTCGCGCTTCATGCTTTCATCGATGCCGAAATATGTTCCACGACTAACAGTAACAATTATATACTGTACATGTAGAGTAATATTGTTTTCTCAGTATTTTTTGTAAAGTAATGCAATAACGTAGTTTCATTTCAATTACTAAAAAACTTTTTTTGTGAGAATGAAATACAATATGCATGTAAAAAGTAATTTATAAAAGATAAAGTTTTGTTGGTTTTATAATATCTGTAAATCAATATTTTAACACTGCTAAATGCCAAAATATAGCCAATTTTAAATTAATTTTTGTAAAAAAAATTCATTTTTGTTTTTTTATTCTTTTTTTAGAAAAAGCAGCAATAACTATTAGTAACGACAAAAACATGTGGAGAAAACATGTGAGCAAGTAAATAAATTGGTCTAAAATATTTTTCATAATTCGACCATTCAAACAATAAAATAAACTTTCTTAGCTTCTTCATTGTTTGTAATTATCATTCGCGTTGACGTCTCTCTTTATGTCCATTTTTTAGTTAAGTTTATGACTGTTACAACACCAAATCCGTTACAATCGCATTTCACGCTAGTTAAATAAGTGTCTAAACGTAAAAATTTAAGTGACCTTGCTAAATTGCAATTTTGCATACTTTATCAAATGAATTTTCAAAGACTTTTTTGCTTTAACAAAAGTTAAATAAATGATCTTTACTCTGCTTAAATTTCATAAAGATAGCATTAGTAATTTTGGAGTTATAAATCTTAACTTTGGTTGGCTTCTGAAGCTCGGCCGTTGAGGAGTCAATAGCTCGAAAAAGTTTGAGGAGAATAGGGGTAACCCGTCTGAAGGCGTTTAAGCATAACTCAAACTGTTCTAGACCCGCTATTTTAAACGGATAAGGCAAGACGCTGGTAATAAAACACGAGGCCGGATGTACTCTTATAGTACTCTGTGTTCGATCTATGATTTATGTGATGGGCAGAACGGATGTTTATTTCAGCAAAATTGTTCAAAACGAATAAATAAACCATAGTCAGGATCTAGTGCAGTGCTCTGCACCTTGTCTGTTGCAAAAGAACAAGAAACATACTCTTCCAAATGAAAAAACAGTTATGTTTCTTTGAAGTAGAAACCAAAAAATTTATTATGCAATACATCTCATTATGTAATGTCAAGACCTGTTTTTGGTCTTTATTAAATTTCGAACGCTTTTCTTCATATGAAGCATTATTTAGTGATCATAAAAACTCTCTACAAATAAATTGATAATTTTTTTGATCAATTTTCACTCAGGATCGATTGTGCACGATATGCGCAAATTGGTAACTTCAGATGAAAAAAATGTCATCACTTTATTTTTAGAGTTTAAATAAAAAATTTTTAGGTTTTTTAAGACAGCCAAATAAAACTTCAGATAACCGAAAGCATTCAAAATTTAGCTCTTTACCTGGTCCAGGTGTTCTGCTAATTTTTGAAATTTTTCAAAGTGTGCCACAGGTTCGAAAAAGTAGAGGAGCACGGGTCTAAAGTACCGCTTCTAGCCAAAACAAGTGTCACTATTAGTTGTCAAAGCTCAGATAGCTGGATGATTGAAAAAACTGTTAAGTGGTCCGTTGGAGAGGGACGGATGTATCCATTGACTACGCCAATGCGTCATTTAAAACACCAAATATAAACCAAGTATTACAAGAACAAACGAGACTCCGATACTTAGCTGTTGAATAGACTAAAAATATCTAGTATATCTGTATCTGATGTTTTGGTACCAGCACTCGCCCTGATATTGCAAGTTACCTCAGAAGTGGGACAAGCAAAACATTTTTAGTGCAGTACCAACCGCTGGTGTCGAAACTTTCGTGATTTGTCTTGTTTTACTTCAAGATAAATCGGAATTAAACATACTTGTAAATGTTGATTATTGTAAACTTTTAGCTCACATTTTTTTTAATCTGGAAATTGTGGAAAGCAGATAATACATCTAGATGTTAAAAAAGCGTGGTTGATTTCGAAGGAATACCCAAGACTATTTTGTTCACTGTCGACGTTAGAGTGAAACCTTTATTGCGAACTAGTTTTATAATTATTCGAACCACGCATTTATTCGGCAGAAACCTCAGCAGCTTGCAGTTAATTTTAACTGCAAGTTTGAATGAAATAACAATGTCATATACAGCTGTCAAATTGACAAATAGCACTGGTTTTCTTTTTAGTCTCGGAAAAATTGTCGATGATCTGTATTAACAGAACGACTTGATCCACGGTTGACTTTTTTAATTAAAACCATCAATTGGCTTATTGCGGACTTAGGTAAGTGTCTCAAATTTTTTCCAGGGGATCTAAAGGTGATAAATTTTTCAATAACGTTTTGGGTCTTCTACAGCCTTTTTTGTTTTTCAAATCACGACTGCAAGCGCTCTTTCGCAGATTTTCCAAATTGGAGTTGTTGCAATCAGAAAAAGAGAAAATTATATAATTAAAAATTCAAAGCAGCTCTAACATGGACTGTAAGCTCTATCCACATAAAATTAAAGCCCGGAGTTTTATCTGTTTTTACGTGGAAAAACCCTTGTAAACAGCGCAGGTCATGGGTAACTAAGATATGAAAGTTAATTTTTATTCAAAGGTTTCCAATTATTGAGTCATTTTAAAACTACAAAGACGTCGTAGTATAATAGAATAATCACATTATACCAGGAGTCATATCAAATTTTTTTTAAATGACATTTTGAGTTTAAACATAAAATTTATTGCAAAAGGTACATGAAGACCATAAATGGTTTTTACGTTTACATAAAAAGTTCTTTTCGAATTTCCAGAGGTGAAGCTTTTTTGGTCGTTATTTAATTTTTGAAATAAATTTATCAAACAGCTTGCAATAAGTAAGGACCTTTTTTATAAATTTTGGCAAGAAAATTTTTTTGGAAGAAAGAATCATTTGCGTAAATCTCAGACTTTAAAACCTTCGTGAATTTATACAAGTTGGAAACCCATGTTTCATTGAAATTCAATCGTATCAAACGTCTTGTTTTTATTCTATGTTTTCTTTTTGCAAAACACACATCAAAAAGCTATAAACTTTTCTACAGAACTTTTTTAAACAAGTAAACTTATACATAAAAAATACGTCGGATTTTTTATTGTAAGGAATACTTTAACATAAAAACGGCCTGTTACTTCAAATTCAACATGAAATGTAGTAACAAAATCAGGTGTTGTTTAATTCTCTGAAGGCGTCAGCATAAGAGCTAAAATGTGAACTAGTTAATTTAATTTTTTTCCCACGAATGAATAGTTATAAGAAAATTTTATAAAAATGCTTAGTGTAAAGATTGAATTTTGTCCGCTTAATTGGTACTCAAACAGTCCAACAGCAATTGTTTTATAAAAAAAATGTACAGTACTTGTGCGAAGTGTTTTCGAGCAATCGCTAAAAGCTCAAAAAAAGAAAATGCAATTTACATGAAATAAGTTCTGCATCGTCTAAGGTAGGGGTGGGCAAACTGCGGCCCCTGACGACGTTTCGTGCGGCCCGCGGAGCTCTTTTTAAAAAATACATACCCTCACTTTGAGCCACAGTTGCATAGAATTATGTCGGAAATACCCCAGTTTCAGTTTCTTATGTTTTAATGCTTTTAGAGAACACACCAAGATTTTGGGAGAGAAATAGTGAATCACAGATCGAATGTAAGTGAAGACCTTTTTTTTTTAGAGATCACTACGATTTTGGGAGAAAAATAGCGTAATTTACGACCCGCGAACAAATTCAACATCCAAATGCGGCCCTCAGTTAGCTTCAACGGCCGCAATGCGGCCCGCAAGCGAAAACAATTGCCCACCCCTGGTTTAAGGCATATCGACGTCGGGAAACGACGTAATTCGCTTGGTTGCGCAAAACCAATTCTTGGTAAAATTCATGTCACTTAACCCTATTCTCCTCAACGGCCTGGCTTTTGAAGCCGGCCTTTGGAAAAACTCTTGTAATTACTTCATCTTTGTAGATAAAATTCTGGAATTTCTTGACTTTTCCTAATTTGAATTGCTGAATAAGATATTATTATTTTTAGCTGCCCCCAAACAAGGGTTAACGGATAAAATAGACATTTTTCAATAAATTTGTTAATTTTTGCTTGTTTTCGCAAGCAGAGCGTGGAATTTCAATTTCACGCTTTTATTACGTGACATGAATTTTACCAAGCATTGTCTTTGCGTGACAAAGTGAATTACGTCGTTTGGCGACGTAGATATGCCTTAGACCAGTGCTTCTCAACCAGTGGGCCGCAGACCACTGGTGGGCCACGAAGCTGTTTCAGGTGGGCCGTGAAATTTTCTCAGAGGCATTTCAATTTTGATTGATTCAAGCAGGATTTTTTTTCAAAAAAGTTATGGATTATAAAAGCCAAAGATGTACTTAACCTGTTTGAAATACACAACAATATTCTCTATATTGATTTTATAGTATAACTAAGCATCCTATACGCGTTTCGCTTTAACTCAAAGCATCCTCAGCAGAATGAAATTAAATGTAGCACACACAAAAATATATGAGTACAATTGCCACCCGTTGCGGTCAGGTGGCCACAGCTCTACGTACAAAATTAACACATGCGCAATACCAAAAGGCTATCAGCAAAGGAAGCAGAATAAATTGCTTGTCGCTTTTTCACTGTGTTTATTCTGCTCCCTTATTGGCATTAGCCTTTTGATACTTTTGTGTCAGTTTCTTACGTAGAGCTGTGGCTACCTGACCGCAACAGGTGGCAATTGTTATTGAGTTAAAGCGAAATGCGTAGAAGATGCTTGGCTCTATTTTGGCAATTGTTTTTCTTCTTAGATTAAGCAGAAATTCCGACCGTTTTCCTCCTAGATTTTATAATAGTTTTAAAAAACTTAACAGTAGCAAAAGTAGTCTGCGTAGTCTTGCAAAAAATAAATGATTTAGCAAAAAAGATTTGATTATTACGTAACAAGTGTAGTAGCAGCGAATCATTTCTCTGCAAATTCTAGCTATTAATTTGCCATAAAGCATACAAATAGCGTATTTAAAGCATACATATTCATTATATTATTTAGCAGCTAACTATGATACTTAGAATTTTTAGCTGTGTTTTATAAACGTTTGGTAAAATCAATCGCTTCTTGAAAAGAAAGGCAGATGAAGGAGAAAGTTCTGAAAAATCTAGGAAAGTTGTAGTGAGAAAGTATGACCTTGAATACATAAAATATGGATTCACGAACGCTGGAACCGATTTAGAGCCAAAAGCACAATGCGTTGAGTGTGCGCAAATCTTGTCAAATAAAGCTTTAAAACCATCAAAGATTTAGAGGCACCTCAACTCAAAACACCCGGAAGTTGCAGGAAAATCAAAAGAATATTTTGCGAGAAAAAGAAAGAGTATACAGAGACAGCAAGAAATCCTTACTTCGTTTACTACTCTGTCAAAATCAGCATTGATGGCAAGCTATATGGTGGCTTTTTGTATTGCTCGTAGCAAGAAAGAATTCACAATAGTAGAGGAACTTATTCTACCCTGTGCTATTGATATGTGTCGGGAAATTATTGGAGAAGCGGTTGCATCAAAATTTGAATTAGTTTCATTGTCTAACAACATTATAAAAAGTTGAATCCCTGAAATGCGTGATGATATCGAATATTAACTTTTGGAAAAAATCGAATCAAGTCCTCACTATTTTATTCAGTTGGACGAATCCACCGAAGTTAGCAATGCAGCTTTATTGCTTGTATTTGTAAGGTACTGTGCTGAGGGTAATATTCACAACGATCTACATTTTTGCGAAGAACTTCCCACAAGAACAACTGCAAATGAGATAGTTCGCTGCCTTGACAACCACTTCACCTTCAAGGGCCTAGACTGGAAGAACTGTGTAGGTGTTTGCACAGATGGTGCTGCATCAATGACTGGTATCCATTGTGGTGTTGTAAAACAGATCCTGGAAAGAGCAGAAACAAGATGGATTCACTGCTTCTTGCACAGAAAAAACCTAGCAATGAGGCAGATGTCGCCAGAACTGCATGATGTCCTCTCTGTAGCTGTAAAGACCGTAAACTTCATTAAAAAGAATGCACTGAGTTTTTCGATGTTTCGCAGCCCTGTGTGATAGACTTAATTCAGATCACTTGCTGCTCCTGTACCACTGTAAGGCTAGGTGGCTATCAAAAGGACGTGTTTTTTAATCGTCTTTTTGAAATGAGACATGAAGGTTACACTTTTTTTAACGATCAGCTCTCACCTCTTGCTGATTATTAGGTTGACGATTGTTTTTGTGCAAAACTGGCCTACCTTGTTGATATATTTGACGACCAGTTGAATCAACTCAATCTGTCAATGCAAGGCAGAAGTAGCTCATTGTTTCTGGTTGCTGATAAAATTGAGGGGTTTAAGAAAAAGATTGACTTTTGGAAAAAAAGAGTTAACAATTTGCGGTATGAGATGTTTCCACTCCTCTGCGAAAATATCAAAATTTCCCTTCATGTGGATACATATGAACAAATAATTTAGCATCCGACTCAATTGTCGCACAAGTTTGATTCTTATTTCCTGAGGATCCACGACCTGGAAATTTATGGATTTTGGATCCATTTACTGTTAATTCTGCAACAGAAGATGTGGCTTTGCCTTGAAACTTGAAAATGAACTCATTGAACTTTCTGAAGACAGCAGTCTCAAACTTCGATATCAAGAAGTAGATCTTTCTTCATTCTGAATTCAAGCAAGTAAGAAATATTTTTCATTATCAGAACGCGCAATCAGATTTCTATTGGTATTTACCACCGCTTATCTATGTGAATCTGGCTTTTCAACTGTAACTTATACGAAATCGAAGGAACGAAACAGTCGTAACACAGAAACTCTGGATGCTACTTTGCGCGCGAGCTTGTCTCCTATCAAGCCTCAATTTGGTCTTATCATATCCAGTAAGTAAGCTCAAGTTTTGCATAAAAAATAAATTGCATGTTCATTTTTTTTATAATTTTGCTGTTCGCAGTTATATCTATTCCTGAGTTCTGAACTAAATTCTTGGTAAAAGTGGACCCCAGAGCAAATCCTTGCCAAAATGTGGGTCGCAGAATAAAAAAGGTTGAGAAGCACTGCCTTAGACGATGCAGAACTTATTTCATGTAAATCGCATTTTCTTTTTTTGAGCTTTTGGCGATTGCTTATAAAATACTTTATATACATTTTTTTGTATAAAACAATTGTTGTTGGACTGCTTGAATACCAATCAAGCGGACAAAATTCAATCTTTACATTATGCATTTTATAAAACTTTCTTATACCTATTCATTCGTGGGAAAAAATAAATGAATTAACTAGTTCACATTTTGAATCTTATGCAGACGCTTTCAGACAATTAAACAACACCTGACTGTTTGTAATTGCATTTCACGTTGCCTTTGAAATAACAGGCCGTTTCTATGTTGAAAATTTCCTTAAAATGAAAAATCCGACGTATTTTTTATGTAAAAATTTACTTGTTTGAAAAAGTTTTGTAAAAAAATTTATAGCTTTTAGATGTGGGTTTTGCAAACAGAAAGCATAAAATGATTATATAACTTTCTCTTTTCCTGATTGCGTCAACTCCAATTTCGAAAATCTACGAAAGAGCACTTGTAGTTGCGACTCGAAAGACAAAGAAGGACGTATAGAACAATAGTATTATAAAGGGTGTCTATAAAGTCTTTTTACAATTTAAAAAGATTATTTTAAAGTGAAATGATGAGATATCGCAATGAGGGTTGTTTTATGTTAATTAATATTTCATAAAGTTTTTATTGACACTAAAATTTATTATACACGTATTAGATAAAATTTCTTAATTAAAATTTCTTATGTTTAATGATTGAGTTATATGAACTGAACCTCCATAAAATGACTACTCCTCAAGAAAAAGCGCAATGTGTATCCTGGTTCATTGAGACAAAATCAGATGTTCAGACCCAGCGAAACTACAGAAGTAAGCATGGAAGAGACCCTGAGCACTGTTAAACGTGTTAGTTCCAATTGTCTGGCAGCAGTACGGATGGACTTCATAGGAAAACGTTGAAAGGCTTGCCTTACACGCTCGATGTTTTCTTCATATGTTCTTGGTCGCCCACTCCTCCTTGTATCGAACACTGTCCCTGTCTCCATAAATTTCTTGTGCCATAAACGAATTGAAAGATGTGATGGTGGGTCTCTTCCATACTTACTTCTAAAGTTTTGCCGGGTGTAAACATCTGATTTTGTCTCAATGAATCAAGATACACATTACGCTTTTTCTTGAGGAGTAGTCATTTTTTGGGGGTTCAGTTCATATAACTCAATCATTAAACATAAGAAATTTTAATAAAGAAATTTTATCTGAAACAATAAATTTAATGTCAATAAAAACTTTATGAAATACTGATTAACATAAAACAACCCTCATTGCGATATCTCATCATTTCACTTTGTAATAATCTTTTTAAATTGTTAAGAGACGGACACCCTGTATAGGCCTATATGTATATAACAGTTATGATGATAGCAGTTAAGATTATCAAATATATTTGGAACCGTGTATTGCATTTAAGAGTTCTTGAGGTACTGTCTGAGCGCATGGGTTTACAACATCACCATCTCATTTTTTATGCAGAAGTGATACGATTTTGGAGAGGACGCGTTCTTGCGCGTCTTTTGATTTAAGAAAAACAAATAAATTTTTACGGGAGTGAAAATTCCCTATTAAAAGAGCTTCAATTCTAAAAGATGTGAATAGGCAAACTTGCTTACTTAGCATATACAGTATATTCAGCCGCTTGAATGATTGTAGTGGTTCTCTTCAAGGTTATTGCATCAATATACGTAGTTACAGTGTTTTAACACAAAACTTTTAAAAAAGTTTTTTTTTTGTAACAGTGTTTGCAAAAAAGCAACATTGATATGTTTCCAAGTTTGCAAGATTTTGTGGCAAGTAGCTCTGTTGGCACTAAAGACTTAGTTGTTATTATGAGTCAACACGTAAAAGAGTAAGCCATTAATTTTTGCCTATATTTTTCAGAAAATAAGATCCTCAAAAGAAAAAGTTTTGGATTGTTAATTTCTTTACAGAGGATATAAAGTTGTACAATCCTAACACTGCTAAAAAAATCGCTGTTTGAACTCGTTTGCGATACTAAGTTAAAGATTGCATATAGAAATTTACCACTTTTACAATTTTAGACTTCACTTAAAAACAAATATATATAAAACTTAATGACAAAGCAATTAAACTGCTGTTGATTTTTTTACGGCTTATTTGTAAAGAATAGGGTTTGGGTTAGGGTTAGAATGCTCAACCTTATCTAAACAAAACTTAATCAAACTTAACAAAAGTTAATGAAAACTTAATCAATCTAACTCTATGTAAGAAAAGCTTTTCGGCTTTATCTCTTATCAAAACTATAGAGAAAAATTGATTGGATATTCAAGCTGAAGTTCGCCCAGAGGCGCCGGAAAAATTTTTGACGGGGGGAGGTAACGATTTAAAATAAAAGCTCCTCTTTTTGGTTGAATAAAAAAAATTGTAGTTAAAACTTCAAAACTAAATAGAATTGTCCGAAATTAAAAGTCACGTGATCGAAATATAGTTAAAGACCAAAAAAAAGGTCGTCATTCTAATTTGCACTCTCATTCTTTCGTTATGACTGCAATAATCACGCGATGATTAGCAAAGGTTCCAAATTAAGAAAAAAGGCAGTGATTTGGTTGATAAAGTACTTACAATAAATGTAAAAAAATAGTTTTGTTTGTATACAAGAAAATAGAAAGTTTATTAGGTGAACGAACTTCCATAAATAGGAAATAATCTTTTTTTTAGTCTTCAATTAAATTTCTAGGTCATGCATCTGCGTACCTGTTCAAAAAATAGTTAAAGACAAAAAAAAATGTTGTCACTGATTTTACCACTGATTCTTTTTTTTTAATATATTTCGAACAGGTACGTAAATGCATGACCTGGAGAGTTAGTTGAAGATTAAAAAAAGAAATTTCATCTCATGTTTACAGCAGTTAGTTCACCAGATGAACTTTCTGTTTTCTTGTATATATTCAGAAAATTCGCTCTGATTTTACCACCTACTTTTATTTGTTGTTTTCAAATATTATATATTTCGAACAGATGCGCAAATGCATGACCTGGAGAGTTAGTTGAAGACTAAAAAAGAAATTTCATCTCCTGTTTACGGCAGTTTGTTCACCCAATGAATTTTCGTTTTTTTTTTTTTTTTTTGTATATATTTAGAAAGATTTTTATATATTACATTTATAGTAAGTACCTTATCAACCAAAAGAGTGCTTCTTTTCTTCAATTTTGCGCCCTTGTTAACTTACTGTTTTTTTCCTGTTATTAAATCATTGTTTTTAAAACTTTGTTACATTCAATTCCGGTCGAATTTATGTAAGTGTAGAGACAAATCGAGCCCAATACTTTTGTACTGCAAATTCAAAGGACATTATTTGCCCCCTTGTGCGTCCCCGCTTCTGGCGCCCCTGAATTTTCCTTTTAAAAACTTCAATAGAGCCACTTTTACTACGTATTATAGCAAGAAGGCATCAGCAAAGTTTACATTAAATGGAGTTCTAATTCCGATGCTAAATGCTAACTTTTGTTATATTAAAATTTTTTATCAATTTATCGCGTTTATTACAAGTGTGTCATTAAAAAAATTATCGGGCCGCGATATTATTTTGAAATATTACCGGCCCACAAGCTTAAAAAGGTTGAGAAACACTACTTTTAGACCCGTGCTCCGCTACTTTTTCAAACTTGTGGCACACTTTGAAAAATTTCAAAAATTAGCAGAACACCTGGACCAGGTGTAAAGAGCTAAATTTTGAATGGTTTCCGTTACCTGAAGTTTTATTTGGCTGTCTTAAAAAACCTAAAAATTTTAATCTAAACTCTAAAAATAAAGTGATGACATTTTTTTTCATCTGAAGTTACCAATTTGCGCATATCGTGCACAATCGATCCTGGGTGAAAATTGATCAAGAAATTAATTTGTAGATTATTATCAATTTATTTGTAGAGAGTTTTTATGATCACTAAATAATGCTTCATATGAAGAAAAACGTTTGAAATTTAGTAAAGACCAAAAACAGGTCTTGACATTACATAATGAGATGTATTGTATAATAAATTGTTTAAGTTTTTTGGTTTCTACTTCAAAGAAACATAATTGTTTTTCCATTTGGAAGAGTATGTTTCTTGTTCTTTTGCAGCACACGAGGTGCAGAGCACTGCACTAGATCCTAACTATGGTTTATTTATCGGTTATCAGATGCCTGTCAATAAATACTAAGGTCTAAACGCTTGTTTGTGCCTGCTAGCCAGAAACGTGAACAATTTCGCTAAAATAAACATCCGTTCTACCCATCATATGAATCATAGATCACACACAGATACTATGAAAGTAAATCCGGCCTCATGCTTTCATTACCAGCGCCTTGCCTTAGCCGTTCAAAACAGCCTGTCCAGAACAGTTTGCGTTATGCTTAAACGCCTTTAGATGGGTTAAAGACAACTGGTCGCAACCGACTGGCGCCGCCTAACTAACCAGTCGGCTGCGTCTACTTGAATTGCGCCCCGTTGGTTGGGGCAAGTTGGCCCATTCCGCCTGCAAAATGTAGTTTCGCATTTTCATTTGTACATAGACAAATGGGATCTCGATCCTTTTTCCCATTGCGCTATTGCATAAACCGGAGATAACACTGCATCGGAGTGTAACATGCATTGGGCATTACAAGGAGCACGATGTCGGACAGTTTTGGATGAAAAAATAAACAATTGTGGCGTGGTACATTGTTAACAGCATTTAACTCTTTGAAGACGGAGCTTTTGTCCACTAGCTGCACTAGTTTTGGAGTTTTTCAAGAATTAAGCAATATTTAATTATAATTTCCCCATTGATTATAAAAAAAATTGTTTAAATCTCATAACCATTGAAAAGATAATTTTTTCCTGAGTAAAATAATATAAAATGTTTAAAAATTTGTTCAAAAACAAGTTTGCAATAAACAAAATAAAAGACCCTTCTTTTCCTTAAAAAAATCCCTTTTTTCCCCAATAATTACGACTAGCGACAAGATAATTCAAATTTTCAAGTCGCTACGTGTCGCTAGAGTTTTACTCTGTCTGGCAGAAAAAAGTTGGTCTGAATATTTTGCAAAGCCAGCGCTCTATATTCGATTATATTCCCAAGAGAATATGACGAATGGTACATTACTAATTAGAACAACAAAATTTTGAACTTGATCGTAGTGTGTGTCCTTGCGTGCCATTGTTTGAATCTTTGCGCGGCTTTGCCTTTGATCTAGAAAAAAAGTTTCTGCTTTTTTTCATGACAATTTATAAAGAAGAAATGGCAAGCTCATAGCTTATATTAGCCTGTTCAGCAAAGTAAAGTAGTTTTTGTAACTCAATAAATTCTTATGTA